>PVJI01027532.1:0-17547 GCA_004026765.1 Micronycteris hirsuta
TGTTTTTAATGCTGGGGATAGTGGTCAAGAGAGAAGACTATGGAGAGGGGCAGTCAGAGCAGGATTGGAATGCAGTGGGTTTGAGACTCTACAGCAAAATGCACCTGAACCACCTCTCTGACTCTACCAGGTCAGAGACCTCATCCTCGGTTCTCTTTGAATCATGCCCTCTTGAAATGGAAGCCTGCAGAGCTCTGGCCTCCCTTGGGAATCAGATGTGGAAGACCTCATTTTTTGCCAGACCATCCCCAACCACAGCCTCTGCACTCTCAACACAAGAGGTCTTCCTTGTGTACCCAAACACCACTCTCCTTTTTATTGGGTCTTGTGGTGTTCCACCTTTGTCATTATAAGGAGGTATGCCCCTAGATGTGGAGAAGACCTTGATGGCATCAGATCTGATAGATGGAGGACAGGGCCAGTGATTGATGCCTATCGTGACTGTCTGATTCATTGAGTAGAACTAAGGCCCTGGGATTGTGTCTACTTCATTTACTGAGTTATGCTAAGTGCCACTAGTAGGGCCCACTTGTACTTGGTGCTTCATACACATTGTTGAATAAATGAACACCAACCACAGCCATTCTAGATACCTGGGTGGACTGAGGACCTCTGTTATCCCTAGACATTCCTGATGTGACAACACTAAAGACAAGCACGGGGGTTAGCTAAGTGCTCACAAGCTTCTTGACAGGTTGTTTGCCATGTGCTTCTTCACACTCAGAAATGGCACTGGCCACTGATGGGTTTGGCTGGTGAATTTCCACGAGGGACGAAGAAATCATGGCCATGAACAGCCACAGCACATCCAGCAGCCCTGTCTGTAGAGTCAGACACCAGGTAAGATCTGACTGAACTCTCCCCAAAGTAGTCCCTGAAGAACATAATGACATCAATCCTCTGTATTCCCCTTTTCAGGCAAGAACATGAAGACTCAGATAGATGTGGTGACTTTTTTAAGACACAGAGTTAGCAGTTGGCAGTATCATTACAGTACTGAAAATGGGGCACGTGCTCATCGAGTAATCTGCTCATCCAGGAGCTGTTGGGCTCTGAAGAAGGCGCGGTGCATGGACTGGAAGGTAGTGTGGTGAGAGATGTTTCAACCTGGGAAAGCTGGCGCTATGGATACTGCCACCCTCTCCAGTGTGCCTCCCTGGAGGGACCGCATTCTACAGGCTTCACTCAAATTAAAGATGAACTCGTGTTCATCTGCACCATGTGAGGGACAAAGATGGACATCCCGTAAGTAGCATCACCATGAAAAACCAGTAGGACTGAGGTCTGGAGCTCACCCAAAACACCAGCCCCTGAGGGATGTGTGCAAGAGAAGGGTCAGGAGTGCCCATGCAGAATGAGGATTTATCACTGGTTAAAAGTACCATCTAAGTTAGGTGGATGGAGGGGTGTTGATAAATTTTTACTTTCTAGGTATTGTTTTAGAGAAGGAACAACAGACTTTGTATACCAATAGTTGGTATGAACAGCTTTTTTCTCATGTTCACTTTAAAGCATCCTCATTATAAAGATGAAATCACACTGGTTTGGGCTTGTCAAACAGCTGCTCCAGATCATGCAGGTTAGTACTGAGTACTATCCAAAGGTAGGGATGTTGACATTTCCTCTTAGCTGGCTGAGACTTATCTGCTCCTGATATGGATGGGCAGGTCTGCTATACCAGAAAGTTGGGGCAGTTAGTAAAAACAACAAAAAACAGCAAAATTAAGTGTTTACATAGTCTATTGTGAAGGGCAACATATTATTTTTTCCTGTAATTTCCTTCAAACATATGAGGAGTGTCTTTTTCCCATCCAATGTAGCTGGTGGGAGAAGTGGAGGTCCAGATTTCTATGTGCATGGGTTAGTGGACACATTATAAAAGGCACTGGGAGGGCCCTGTGGAAGTCATCCCCGTATTTCAGCCTAGATGCTTGGCCCTCTCAAGTCATCTTGGGTTCCTGGGTGTGGAGAATCTCCCCACCCAGCTCTCACCTGAGACCAGCATTGGACGGTGGTGTTGGCCTGAAGATGTCCTGGTAGATGTATAGTGTGTCTTATGGCACAGCTCCTGGACAACGTCATCATTGGAGATCAGCAAAAAGAGAGCTAGGTACTGAGCCAGTAGGCATCAGGAACCTTCCACCCAATCTGTGGTCCTGTGTAATGGAGACCTAGCAAACTAGTACATAGTCTATCAGGACATGGTGAGGATCATCCCAGTCGCCCTGCTGAAATCACAGCGGAATGGCATCATGTCAAGTTCTAACAACAGTAAAAGGCTGAATCGCTGAAGAAAATGCCCTTCTTTATAGGGTAAATGGAGATGAGTAAGGCCACAGCTCCTGACCTAGCTGGCTTAGAAAGGTTTGTGGGCTTTGTGAGATGCCAAGTTACAGACACCTATGTCAAACATGTTAATCCCTACAATGTTTGTTGTTTTATAAAAACCACCCTCTATGGGTGACGATGAGTAGACTTGAAGAGATTCAAGGCCAGCAGAGCTGACTACTTCACGGGATACATGTTACAGGTTGTTAAACAAAGGAAACAAGCAAAATGAGAATAGCAAGAATTTTTTTCCTCTAAGATTCTAACATATGTGAGGATTGGATTTCTACCCCACCAGAAACTTGGTGAGTAGGATTGTAGGTACAGATTAATTTGGGAGTGGGCATGTGAAAACCTTGAGGCCCCAGATTTGAGTCTGGTTTATGATCCCACCCCAGTTAATCTGGGGATCTGGGTGTGGACCCACTCTCACCTCAAACAGGCACTGGACAGTGTCCCTGGCCAGGCTCACTTGTCCCTTGACACAATTAAAGGCATAAGTGAACCTTTCAGCCAACTCCTCTACTATTTTGTCCTTGGAATTTTCGAAAAACTGATTCCAATACCTACACCTGTATAGTCATGGGCCTGTTGGGGCATTGCCACTGGGGGAGATTCCCACCACAGTTTCTGATCCCCACATCTGGCAGGCACAGAGAGGTACCTGAAAACACCTCCAGTTAGGTAAGGAATTGAATGATACCTTTAGGACCCAGTGAGTAGAGCAGCTTGGTCCCCAGAACTCACCTTCCCATCCTGCCTGCCAGGACCTAGGGTATGAACATGACAGTCACTTCAGGTTTCTAGCACCTAACAACCATTTTGGGTCCAGAATTACCACCCTTCATCCTGATTCCCTCACCACCCCGAACACACACATATATGCAGGAAGATGGGTAGGTGGTGTGGTGTGGCTCAACTGGGACCTCAGTGGGGGCCTGGCCTGGATGGACCAGCCCCTCATTGCCCACTATTACCTGAGGGTGTATCTTGCCAGGTGGTGGGAAGTGTTGATGACAACGGCTCTTGCACTAATGTCTAAAGCAAGAGAAAACATTTCTGACTCTGGGCTTTCTTTAGCCTAGAGCCTTGAAAAAGCAGATACAAATACAGAGACATCTTATTCTCCTGATGGTGTATAGTGAAGTGACTTGGATAGGAACATGTTTCTAGAATGTGGGTGCCTAGTTACCAGAATTGTAAACTCTCTTGTGGGTCTTCACAAAGGAAGTGAGGTCGACCTCTTCAAGGTCCTATGACCTGAGCCCTTTCCTCCAATCAGAGACTCCCAAAGCACCCTCTGGGCTGTTGAGTTCTCAGTCTCCTCTCTCATGTCATCTCTGTATCTGTACACTGATAACCAACACAGTCCTCTCCACAGCTCCCTGGGAATGTATTAGGTCCTTGGTTTAGGGGAGAAAGCTGAGTTCAGAACTCCTTTTCCTTACCAGTTTTGTACCCTGAGGTGTTGGGAACTGCCCGGCCCAGTTTCAGAAGCTGTAACCCCCCATGGATAAGGCTGAGTGAGAGACCTTGGGACCATAAGCTACTGAGGAGACAAAGCTCATCTTCCTTGTAGGGGTGCTGCCTCTGCCCCCTATACTTCACCCTGACTGGCCCCAGGCAGATGACTGGTTAGCCAATGACAGGTAAGATTCCTCAAAGGAGGGATGGCCTAACACAGGCATACTCATGAAGGGCCCTGAAGGAAGGACTTGGGGTAGTATAGAAAAAGGGGGTGATAGACCCTCACCCTTTGGCTTTGACATAGCCTGAGTCCTCATTCTGTCTGAAAGAAGTCTCCTAATCTCTTGGCTGCCTTACTTCCCCTGCCTTAAGCCTGAAACAATGCTGGAGGTGGGTGTGGCCCTGTGCTGGAAAGGGCAGGTTCCCCGGGGCCATCAGGCCTAAGAAAGAGTATATAAAATCCTGTGAAACCTGCTTTGCTAATACCCTGAATTTAAATGGTAATGGTCCAAGCATGAAATGAGTTTGTTTCCCCAAAATTTTATGGCCCTTTAGCTATCTGACCCTGACTCAAAATAAGCGCTCAGAATTCTTTGAATGTTATTGTTTGATCATTATTGCCTGACAATTATTCATAACCTTTGTGTATACGCCCTGTATTCCTATGCAAATAAACCCAATAAAAGCCCACTGAGGAACAGGCTCCTGGCCCTTCTCCTTTGAGAGATTGGCCACCTGTCCTTCCCAAGCAGATAATGTCTTGGTAGACTTATTCTCATCCATGGTGGATGGTGGGGGGGGATCTCTGCTGGTGGAGCCCCCCACACTGATGAACCCTTTGTGCCGTTCAGGACCTCCTCAGTCTCCCAACCTGCACAATGATGATGAGGCTAGGCACCATTACCTAAGGGCATCCTAAGGTGTGAATAAGATAATGTCTCTTAATGCCTGTGGGCTAACATCCCACGAATCAGCTGCAGAAAAAGAGGTAGAAGATTTACAAGAATGAGTGGGGCACAGCATGGAACACCAATCTAAACAAGCCTAAGGTCCTGCTTCGGAGCTTGGGAACTCAGTACCCACCTTGGCCTCATTTTCAGGTACACACCTTAAGGGGATGAAATTACTGGAAATTCATTTATTGTCCTCCACCTGCTGAAAACCTTCCTGTGGTCTTTTGTTCAACTTAGAAGCAAACCAAGTGCCTAAAATTATTCATTGTGTTGGGAACCTTCCCAGTGGCTTCTAATGAAACTGAAACCAGAAGACTTGGAGTTCATGCTACCTGTCATATATCAGACACAAGAAACAGAGACAGGGATTGAGTCTTTATGGGTGTTTTATTAAGATGGCTGGCCATCTGTGAAGGTGGGTTTGTAACCTCAGGGACAGTCCTACATTTGCTCTCAAGCCAGCCTTTTTATACAGCAACGAACAAAGGGCTCTAGTGGTTTCCAAATTCAGGGAAAATTAGATTAAAATAACTGCAGGATTTTCGCCCTGGGTGGTTAGTTGTCCCGGGGGCTGGGCGGGCAGTAATTTGTCTCTCTTTGGAACACAATGGCTCCTATGTCTGCAGCTGGGCCCCAGGCTGTGGTCCGCTGTCTCTCCCAGGGGTGGTGAGCTGCAGTACCTGCAGTTCCTGAAACAATAGCGGTAACATATGCATTACCTATTAGGGTTATTAACTATTTGCCTTAAACTAAAACATTCTAACTTTTGAGTCTCCTATCATTCCTCCACTGTTATTTTTAAAGTATCTTATTCTATAAGGTCACTTAGCTTCAAACAGCAGAATCCTTCAAATTCTTCACATCCATGGTTTTGTCTTAAAAGGAGGTAGTCTATAGCTGCATGATTCACTAATACTGATCCTCTAACTTGTCCTCATTCTTGACTAATGGCACCGATGGCTTCTGAGTTGGCATTTAAAGCTTTTACCATAGTGCAGGCTAATCAACTTATTTCTACATTCAAGTAGCTTATCGTGGCTGGTATTACAAATATGGTTAAAGACACATATTCAGCAGGGCTAAAAATGTGTAAATCACTGTTACAATTAGGTGCGAGGGAGCTTCTGATGCATAAACACCATCAGTCTTCCCAGAGAGCATGGTCCCCATATCTTCCCCCTTTGCTCTAAATAGAAATGAATGAGAACACTCGGGTGCAAGGTAGCAGCCATCATATGAAATGTTCTGTTGGCATTGGAATGGTACACTTTTAATTTTGGAGTCTGCCTGTGGCTGCTAAACTTTTATATGTGCATGTCCTTCCAGCTGAGGATAGTGCAGGTAAACATTATGGTTAAGGGTGTCACCCAAATTCCACGTCTTTGGAACCCCTAGAACTTCAAAATATGCCTATATAGTATGTCCTAAAGGAAGTTATTGAGGTCGAGTGAATTCAGCGATGTAACTGTTAACCCAATATGACCAGTGACTTAGAAGAGGATGGGAGGCGACAAGGAGGCACAGAAGGGATTGCATGTGACAGAGAATTAGGGACAGCCAGGTACAAGCATGGGAGAAACCACTCAAAAGGATCTAGCTGTGCCCACAGCCCCACTTCTAACTCTTAATCTCTGGAATTGTGAAAAATTAAGTGCCTTCTCTTTACATCACCCTGGGAGTCCTATGTGATGGCATCCTCAGCAATGTACACAGTTCCGTGGGACACACTTAAGTGATCTGGCAGGACTGCTGACATGGCACCTGAGGTGAATGACACCATGTCTACCAGCACTGAGAGGCTGCACTGGTGTGGCAAACAACCTCCATTATTGGAGATGGTCTTCAATGACTGTTGAACTCACTGCTCTGCAGGATAAGTCGGTCAGGTAGTTTAAAAAAAACCACCAAAACAATAAAAAAAAATAAGAGAAATACAAATATGGTGTGGTCTACTATGACAAAAAATATGTTTCTGAACATTGCTATTACATGTATTTTCTTTCTACTCTCACTTGTAGCTGGAGGGAGAAAATGAGATCCAGATTCTTGCTTATATAGCAGTGTGCATCAGTGTAGGGAATGCTATTGGAGGTCCCTGGGGGAGTCCCCAAATGGAATCTGCTTCTGGGCACTAGAATTTAACCTCGGGGTCATGGGTGTGGAGCTAGCTCTCACCTCAGTGCAACATGCGCTGGTGTCAGTGGCCTGATGCACCTTCCTCTTTTGTAGCAATGTACAGTATTCATAGCCATTCACCATCTCCTCCAGGATGTCTTCATTCAAACTCTACAGAGACAAAAACCCAGCACCCAGATAATAATAAGCATCAGGAACCCTCCAACCAACCTCCCTCTGGTTCGACCTTATGGCAGCCCTGGCAAACTGATACAGTGTATCCTGACACAGGGAGGATGTTCCTGGCAGCCCTGTTGAATTGGGAGACAAAATTGAATAATGTCAAAGTCCAAAATCAGTGAATGGCAGAACACTGTGTAAATTACCTTCTTTATAAGATAGTATGGATATGAGTAAGGTCACATTTCCTAAATTGGCCAAATTACAATGGTTTGCCTTGGTCTGTGAAGTGAAAAGATGCAGAGCAATGATCCTATACTTGACTTTCTCTTAATTTTGTGTACAACACCCTCTACTCCAGTGTGATGGTATGTAAGATTTGGAGGTCTGCAAGGACAGTGGAGCTGACTATTCCACCAGAGTCTTCGGGTTGCTAGGAAAATCAATGAAACAAGGACAATGCTAATGTTCATGAGCTCTACTGTGAAATATGACACATTTTTTTCTCAAATGTTCCCACAAACATGTGAGGAATGTCTTTTTCCTGTCCTACATATCTGGTGGGAAAAGTGGAGGTCCAGATTCCTATGTGCATGGGAGAGTGGGACACTTTAGAAAGAGCACTGGGGGGGCCATGAGGAGCCATCCCCATATTTGAGCCTAGATCCTTGGCTCTCTCAGGTCACCTTGGTTTCTTGGGTGTGGAGAATCCCCAGGCCAGCTCTCACCTGAGACATTCGCTGGATAGTTGTATCGGTCTGGTGCACCTGTACCTTGACCCTGTAGATGTTATAGTCGGACTCATGCACCAGCTCCTCAAGGATGTCATCATGGGAGCTCTGCAAAGACAGAGCCGGGGACTGAGCCAGGAGTCCTCAGCAACCTTCCTCACAACTGCAGCCCTGTGTAATGGGGACCTAGCAAACTAACACACAGTCTATCAGGACACAGTGAGGCTGTTCCAGGTCGCACTGCTGAAATCACAGCAGAATGGCATCATGTCAAAGGTCTAAAAACAAAATCACTGAGGACAATTACCTTCTTTATAGGGTAATATGGAGATGCGTAAGGCCACAGCTGCTGACATGGCTGGCTTAAAATGTTTTGCATGTTGTATGAAATGCTAAGTTGCAGACAAATGTATCAAATATGTAAATTCCTCCTGTGTTGGTTTCTTTGTTTTTTTAAAAAAACCACCCTCTATGTGTGATGATGTGTAGGCCTGAAGATGTTCAAGGACAGGAGAGCTGGCCACCCCACAAGATACATGTTATGGGTAGTTAAACAATTCAAACAAGTATAATGAAACAGCAGGAACTTTTTTCTTCTCTATGATTTTACATATGTGAAGAATGGATTTCTCCCCTACCAGAACCTGGTAGTAGGATTAGAGTTACAGATTAATTTGGAAGTGGGTGTGTGAAAACCTCAAATCCCCAGATTTGAGTCTCGTTATGATTCCACCCCAGTCATCTTGGGGCACTGATGTGGGACAGCTCACACCTCAGACTGGAAATGAATGGTGTTTCTGGCCTGGTGCTGTGGTCTGCCATAGAGCTTGATGGCATAAGTGAACCCATCAGCCAACTCTACAAGGTCCGTTTTGGACTTCTGCAAAGACCAAGCCCAGTAAAAGGTCAGGTATCATCAGGGGCCTGTCTGGGCATTGCCACTGGAGCATATTCCCACTACGATTTCTGTTCCCCACACCTGTCAGGCACAGAGAAGCACCTGAAAACACCTCTAAACAGGGAAGAAATAAAATGAACCTTGAGGGCCCAGTGAGTAGAGGATCTTGGTCCCCAGCACTCACCTTCCCATCCTGCCTGCCATGACCTGGGGTATGAGCATGACAGTTCCTTCAGGTTTCTAGCACCTAACAACCATCTTGTTCCCAGAATGAGTACTCCTCATCCTGATTCCCTTACAACCTCCAACACACACATATATGCAAGAAGAGGGGTAAATGGTGTGATGTGGCCCAAGTGGGATCCCATTGGGCACCTGTCCTGAAAGTACATGCTCTTCTTTGCCCACCATTACCTCAGGGTTTACTTGCCAGGCAGTGTGAGGTGTTGATGACAACAGCTCTTGCACCAGAGTCTAAAGCAAGAGAAACTTTACTCACTCTGGGCTTTCTTCATCCTAGAGCCTCAAAAAAGTGGGAAACAACACAGAGACATACTAGTCTCCTGACTGTGTACAGTTAACTGACTTGGATAGGCAGTTGTCTCTAGAACATGGGTGCCTAGTTACTGGAGTTCTAATTTCTCTTGGGGGTCTGTCACCAAGGAAGTGAGGTCATCCCTTCAAGGTTGTATGACCTGAGCCCCTTCCTCCAATCAGAGCCTCCCAAAGTTCCCACTGGGCTGGTGAGTCCTCACCCTCCTCTCTCTTGTCAGGTCCATATCTGTACACTGATACCTAACACAGTCCTCTCCACAGCTCTCTGGGAATGTATCAGGTCTTTGGCTTACGGGAGAAAGCTGAGTTCAGAAGTCCTTTTTCTTACCAGTTTTGTGTCCTGAGGAAGCCTTTGTGCTTTCAGGGCCTCACTAATCTCCCAAGTTGCCCAATAAGGATGATGCTAGAAACCATTTCCTAATAGCATTCTAAGCTGTGAATGAGATAATGTCTCTTAATGTCCTTGGTCTGACATTCCATGAATCTGATGCTGAAAAATAGAGGTAAACAAGTTACAAGAAAGGCCCTGGCTGGTGTAGCTCCGTGGATTTAGCATGCACCTGCAAACCAAAGGGTTACTGATTTGGTTCCAAGTCTAGGACACATGCCTGAGTTGTGAGCCAGGTCCCCAGTAGGGGATGTGTGAAAGGCAACCACACATTGATGTTTCTCTCCTTTCTTTCTCCTTCCCTTCCCCTCTCTACAAAAATAAATCAATAAAATCTTTCATAAAAGAGTTATAAGGACAAGTGGGGCATAGTGTGGAGCACCAATCTGAACTGGCCAAAGGCCCGCCTTGTGAGAATAGGAACACAGTGTCCAACTTAGCCTCGTTTTTAGGTGTGCACCTTCAGAAGATGAAATTACAGAAAGATCAGTTATTATCCTCAACTTGCATAAAACCTTCCAGTGTCTTTTGTTAAAGTTACAAACTAACCAACTGTCTCATGTTGTTCCTTGTGTTAGGAACCTTCACAGTGGTGAAATATCTCTTCAAATCTTTTGCCCATTTTAAAATCAGGTTTTGTTTTGTTTCCCTTTTGCCATGAGTTGTAGTCTCATATTGATTTTAATGCTTACAGAAAAGGCACATTCTGTTTGGTTTTGTCCTCAGGGCTGAGAATTTCCTTGCTTTCTTTCTTCCTACTTTTCTTTCTTTCTTTCTTCCTCTTTTTTGGGTGGGGGTGTTAGAACTTACAAGGGGCAAAGATTCTTCAAATACAACCTTAGAATGTGAAATTCAGAAAGCAAGAAATTCTATCTGCTTTTTAACACTTTTCGTACCGCTCACGAGTTTTCTCGTGTTTTGAGCGCCATCTGTCGCATCACGAGATGATTTAATTAACGTGCAGTTGCCCAAAAACCTGTGGTCCCTGGCGTATGTCTTAGAGATTTCTATGCAGTATGAAATGTGTTAAAAACACTCAACCAGTTCTTGACAACTGAAGCAGCAGAAGGCAGGACGGTGCAAGGGGAAAAATCAAAGGTCCCTCAGCCAAGAGCCTAGGCCTGGTCCCATTGCCCCTGGAAAACTTTCCATCCCTGCTTGGTACCTGTTAACTGGACTACAAGGTCAGGAACTGGGTTGGAGAGAATTTCATCGACCTAGCATATTTTTCCTTTCATTCAATAAATTTACTGTATACCTATTATCTGCCAGACAATGTGCTAGGTGCTGGAAAAGAATAGTAAACAGGGTGAAGCAAAGTCCCTGGCTATTTGGAGTTTATATTCGTGTAGGGGTGATAGACAACTCATCATTTCACAAGTAACATTGTTTCAGGCAATGCTAAGTGCTACAAATAAAAAAACACAAGCCCTGATTTTTTTTAGATTTATTTTATTTTTATTTATTTATTTTTAGAGTAAGGGCAAGGGAGGGAGGAAGAGATGGAGAGAAACATCAATGTGAGCTTGCTTCTCTTTGGCCCCCACTGGGGACCTGGCCCACAACCCAGACATGTGCCCTGGCTGGGAATCAAACCAGCGACCCTTTGGTTCACAGCCTGTGATCAGTCCATTGAGCTACACCAGCCAGGGCTGGCCTTGTGTTTGTTCTCTCCTTTACTAATCCTGACCCTACCCAGGACTTCGCACACACTGCATCCATTTTTCCCTAAATATGCACAAGCCCCTCCCACCCAGCGTTGAGGGCTCAGGCCTCCATGGCTAAGGCTGGCTCGTCCTACCCCAGTCACTGTGCAGCACGTCACCTGCTGTATTCCGTGTGGAGCACTCGGGTCTGTCTGAGACAGTGTATTTCTGTCTCAGTGCTTCTTTTAGAAGAGTGTGGTCTCCAAAACCAGTGTTTCTGCTAATATGCTGGTAGGCTAATGATTTTATTTCTATCTTTTCCAAAATGTCCCCTGATCTACACAATGAAGAAAATATTTCTGAGCTATCGTTTAGAAGTGTTCTGAAGAATACTTTAATAAGCATTAGGGACTGAACCTACCTGTAGTTATGTATTTATTCATTCATCTATCTGATTTACATCTTGTTAGAAACAATCACGTTTATGGACCAGAAATTTCTCTTTCAGCACAGGAACGTAGACAATGCTCTTAATTTCTCTAAATCTCGGCTTTAATGCAGCTGATAATTTCCTGCCTGCATTATTTTTTTCGATTCTCCAATAATATAATGGAAAGCTGCTGACAAAGTATCAATATAGAAGGACAGCATGCCTGTTAGAGTGTCACTGTATTAGCATTGGTAGTGCAGTGAATATTTGGAAAAGTTTCCAGCAAACTGTTTCAGTGTGCTCTTACCTGAGGCATAACTTGTGACTGGAGAAAATAGCAACATCACCACACTGTTAAGTCAGACTCTCAATGGTGTGTCACAACAAAGAATAGTGCAAAGTGCAATGTAAACAGAAAACATTCCAGTCCATACTTCAGACCCACAAGCAAAGAAACCACACAGACACCAAACTGTACCACTCCCTCCAGCCTCCTCCAGTGCAGTCCCACCACACTGCAGCACTGAGGGTAGCAGGGCCCTGCACAGGTGCTGGCAGTAGGCGGCATCACTGAGGAGCTGGCCAATGGACAAATAGCATGAGACAGAGGTCAGACCTAAAGGGAACTTGGTCTCTGGTGTATGAACATTGGCCCAGAGAAGTGATTTTGAGAGGATAAAGGTACAAGAAATAATAAGAGTGGGGAATAAAATCCAGTCTAAGAAAGGGGGGAAATGAAATTTAAGGTGAAAAAAGACAGGGCAGTTGCAAGGGAAAATGAAGTACGAGAGAGGAACAGTAAAATTTGAGATTTGAAATATAAAAATAGTGGACATCTAGGAATAAAATTGAAGAAATGCAACCACCACTACCATATCCACAATAAATGAAGAAAGGTGAATGAAGGTGGAGCGAGAATAAGTGTATCGTAATCAATGAAAAAAAGAATGGGATGAGTCTTGTCATGAAAAATGGTTTTGAGGGGCTGGAGGGGGGAGAAATAGTAAGAGCGTGGAATAGAAACATGTTACAGAAAGGGAAAAATAAAATTTAAAACAAAATAAGAATTGGAAGGAAGAAGGTAGAGTGGAATCAGAGAAGGGAAGGGTAGGATATGAGCTCTGAAATTAAAGTAAAAGCATAGTGAACCAATAGGAACAAACTTGAAGAAAAATTAAAAAGTTAAAAAGCTATGAAGGAGAAAAACAATAATGCAAATAATGAAGAAGATCATGGTGGAATTTGTCTCAGCAGAGTCAAGTGTTTGCCACTGTCTTCTCTTTCTGAATCCACCCCTGCTGATGTCAGATGGTTGTCCTAGTCCTGCCACAGGCAGCCTGTTGGAGAATACAAGGGATTCACAGCCTGTGGCTTCCTCTTTCAGGCTTGGCTGGTTCCCACTGTTCTGCCCTGCCAGCTTTGCAAGGCCCGGGAGTGGGTCATCTAATGCCTCAGAGCACTATCAGTACCACCTCCAGCTGCCTCCAGAGGAGGCCTCTGATGCAATTGGGAATTCCTGGATCACTTCTGGGGAGCACTGTTCAGTCTTCAGGGAAGATGGCTGGAGTGTTTTTCTGACACCTGCCCCCTCCCCCAACCCACCACAGGTCTAGGTCTGTCCCAGGCTATTTCTAATAATGTATAGTTTCTGGTGAATTAGCTGTTCTTTTCCTGTGAGGAGCCAATCTGTGTAAAAGGGCCGGCTCTTTCCTGCTTGGCACTGATGGCAGCTCTGTCTAAGAGCTGAGACTGGGTGGGGCCCTGACCACCCCTTGTTGTGCCTGTCTCTAATCTCTCTGCTCTGCTGGTTTCAGTGGATCAGGACCCGAGGAACCACAGTAGCTCATAGTGTTTAATAGAAGTTCAGAAGGGCCCTTTCAGAACTTCTTCTTTCCTCTGTGGATATTGCTAAGCAGAGGTTCCTGAGCCTAGCCTCACTGATCTGCAGAGCAGGTAATCCCACAGATGGGAGTTAAGCACACCTGAAGGTGAGGGGACCTGCCTGGATGCAATGAATCTCTGGATTTCAGTTCCTGGCCATCCTGTCTCCAGCCTGCTTCTCTTTCAGGAGACTCAGGCCTGAACTGTCCACTCTGTCCACTCACCAGCCACGCTGGATCAGGTCCCACAGTTCCTTCACTGAGACACTTTCTGTTCTTCTGGTGCAGCTGAACTCAGTGGGAGCAAACTGCACTTTCTCTCTGGTTTCTCTGGTGGCAGAATTGCTGTGTGCGCACATGCAATCTTAGGGTCCCTGGCAAGTCTTGCCTCATTTCCTCTTTTAAAAGAGTTTCTACGTACACCCTCACCCCTGCAGCACCTGGGCAGGTTCTTTGCGTATTTCACCTCTCCAAAAAGCACAAAATTTCTCTTGGTCAGGGCTGTTCACAGCCTGCCAGTGACTCTGACAGTTTCAGGAGGTAGAGTTTCTCTCTAGAACTCTCCTGGTTGGCGCTGCAGCTATGCATGTGCTACTCAGTGTGTGTGTGCCCTAAGTCTTCCAGACATTGTTTATCTTTCCAAGTGTCTCCCAGTTAGGGTTGGTGGTTTCCCTGTGTGGTACCAGAGTCATGCTCTGGGGTGGGGAGGGAGCCAGTAAGCTGCATTTTCTGTCTGTTCTGTTCTGTGCTTCAGGTGCCTGGCACAGAGCATTTCCCTTCAACTTACAAAAATCTCTTACCAGTGGTGCAAAGCATCCTCTGTACCCCTTGGCTTCAAAAATTCATATCAGCTGAGATTCCATGATTGTTCAGGTCAGTTGTCAGAAGATCAGCTGAAAATCCATGCTGGGGGCACAGGCAAGTGGGCTCAGCTTGCACCTACTCAACCACCATCTTCTAAATCCCTCGACTGTTTTATATTTTAGTTGTAATTTTGATGTGGTTGTGTGAGAAAGTGAGCCATCTTTACCTATGCTGCCATCTTGACTAGTAGTATCCATGATTGTGCAACAATAAACCCTGCTATTTATTAAACAAATAAATGTATAATTTCCGACCATGGTAAATGCTAAAGAGAAAACAGTGTGATAGAATAAAAAACAATGGGGTTAGCTATCCGTGTTATTCTTGAGAGCAGTTACTGAAGGGCTCTCTCCATACAAGATCACACAAAAATTGTTTGAATCCCTATAGAAGTTCATACAGAGCTCCTCCAGCTGAGGGTGAGGCCTGGGGTCTGGAGCCTGAGGCCTGGGCCAGTGGAAGTTGGCTTGTGGGAGGGAAGGTCAATGGTCTCTCTTACAGGCCTTAAGCATAGGGCCAGTTTGGAAACACACACACACACACAATTTCGTGGGACTGGAAGGTCTTGAATTAGTCATGGGATCCCTGAAGCAGAGAGGGATAAGATCCTGTAGTGACCTAATTATGAAATGACAAGTTTTGATTTTATTTTAATTAGAGTTGGCAACTTTTGAAAGGTTTTAAGAACGCAATGCCAATTTGTATGGCATTGACAAATTGAAGTCATATGATTTTATTTCAAAAGACCAATTTTAGGCCTGGCTGGTGTAGCTCAGTGGGTTGAGCACGGGCTGCGAACCAAAGGGTTGCCGGTTTGATTCCCAGTCAGGGCACATGCCTGGGTTGCAGGCCAGGTCCCCAGTGGGGGCCATGTCAGAGGAAACCACACATTGATGTTTCTCTCCCTTTCCTTCTCCTTCCCTTTCCCCCTCTTTGAAAATAAATAAATAAAATCTTAAAAAAAAAAACCTCAAAAAACAAAAGACCAATTTTAATGTTTAGGAATAAAGGGAATCATATATACATCTCACTGTCAAAATTAGATGAGAAATGAAATGTTTATACACTCCCAGATTATCTCCCACAAGATAATTAAAATCACAGAGGAAAAAATAGTAATTTAAAATTAAGAAACCTGGTAGACACCACTTTATGCAAGTTATCAAGGTTAAGCTCATCCGTAAAGGGTCAGGTTTCCTGATCCTCCCATGATGCACTGAGGACAGCAGCACTGTATTCCTGCCAAAAATGGATATTCAGAACCTAATCGTAAAGACATCAGACAAATCGAAATAGAGGAACATTTCACAGAAGAACTGACTGGCCTGTGCTCTTTAAAAATGTTAAGATCATCAAAGGATGAGAAAAGGCTTCCAGACTGAAGGAGACCAGAGACATATATCTGAATACAACTTGTGTTCCAGAAACAGAATTACTTGATTTTTTTGCTATGAAGAATATTATTGAGACAATTGATGAGACCTGAATGTCTGTCAATTAGGAAGTCTGAAGACCAGAAAGGAATGATGGAAAGAAAAGAAAGTAGAGAGAAGGGAGGGAGAGCAGGTGGGACATCGTTACACACCAGGAGGATAATACTAGTTTGGGAATTTTCTCAAAACGATGGTGTTGCTGAGATTAAAGCTCTATTTTGTCCTTAGTTTCCTTCTCTCTTCATGGTGATTATCACATCAAACCCAAGTTAATTATAATTTCTTTGTTTATAAATATATATTGAATCAGATAATGGATGTCAACATACTTAAAAAAAAAACAACAAAAAAAAAACACTGAGCCCTTTTTGATGTGGCTTGCTTGGGCACTGTCCTGCAAAGGGAAAGGTCGCTGGTTTGATCCACAGTCAGGGCACATGCCTGGGTTGCAGGTTTGGTCCCCTTTGAGGCACATATAAGAGGGAACCAATTGATGTTTCTCTGTCACATCAATGATGTTTTTCTCCCTTGCAGGGGTCCTGCCTCTGCGAATCTCAGAGATCCGAAGGAGGGACGATGAGGCAGAATGAATGAATCCGACATTCTTTTCTTTGAAGTGTCTTAGTCCAGTTTCTGCCTCAGGGAGACTAGCTCACTTGCCAGACCCCTGGGCCTAAAGTGACTAACCAGACAAAGAAATCATCTTTATTTTTATAGAAAAGGCTTTTTTTTACAACCAGTAGTGATAAAAAAAACAGACACACAACCTTTACAATCAGCAAGGAACACCTACAAGTCACAATTCACCAAGGATAACACATTGAGCAATTAAAAAAAGACTATAAATTCTACTTATGTTAAACAAATGGGTATTCTGATAAGGAACTAAGAATAATATCAGGTACTAACTATAACTTTTAGGCACTAATTAATGGCTAGACATATATTTTCTAAGTTAGTAAATTAAAGATTCTTGAGAGGTTAGTCCTTACTAGATGTCTATGGAAGATGATGGAACGCAGGCTGAGGCATTCCCATCCATAGCTGATCCCAGGGAGTAAACAGATCACTGACCTTAGGTGGTCAGGCTATTCTCCCAGCACTGGAATGGCCTTATCTACAACTTTTCGAAATGTAAATCTACTCACTATGTTTATCACTTTTCACTAAAATTTTCTAGCTCATTAAAAATTTCTACTTTCTCTAAATATCTGATCAATAAAAAACATTCCTGTCTAGGATAATGGGTAGGCAATAAATTTTTTGAGCTTCTGGAAAAAACTGTTTAAGATTTTTTTTTTAAGTTTTAAAATCTAAATATTTATTTATTTTTTCTTTTCTTTTTTTAAATTACTTTATTGTTGTTCAATTACAGTTATTTGCATCCTCTCCCCTTCCCTGCTCCCTTCCCCTCCAACCCCTCCTCCCCCCCAGCCTCCCTCCTCACCCTTAGTTCTGTCCATGTGTCCTCTACAGTGTTTCCTGAAAAACCCTTCTCCCCATTGTCCCCTTCCCCCTCCCCCCTGGCCATTGATGACATTTTATAAGTCACTGACTTATTCTTTTTTGGCAGATTTTGAAAAAAAAAAGTTTTATTGGCATATAATTCACGTACCATACAATTTACTCATTTAAAGTGTGCAGTTAATAAACATTAGACCAGAAACTATAAAACTACC
>PVJI01027533.1:0-17560 GCA_004026765.1 Micronycteris hirsuta
AGGCCTGGGCGCCCGGTCGGGCAACTACGCCAGCCGCTCCCGACTGGTTCCACAGGGTGCGCGCCCAATCCAGGAGCTGTGGGCTTGGGTTTGCCTTTCAATTCAGACTCCAATTCCTCCCGCTGGGATCAGCAGCCTCTGCAGAACAGTCCCCAGGTACGCACCAACCTCCGGACTGCTGGGGACCAAGGCTCTTCCTGCATTCGCGCGGGTCTGCTTTGGCAGCTCACACACCCCAATCCAGCTCCCTCCCACGGATCCTGGAGCAAACCGGGAAGTTGCTGCAATTAGATCCGCAGACCTCCCGGCTCCCCGTGAGGCCCGAGAGACCCCTTCCCTCCGAAGCAGTCTCCCTACCGCTGATCTTTCAGTTTTGTGCGCAGTCCTGGTTGCCAATCTTCCCCCACACCGGAATACAGCTGGGTGATCCGGGAGAACATTTTAATATCCAAAATTTACAAAGTCCTTAAAAAACTCAACACCAAAAAAAAAACCAAACCAAAAACAAATGACTCAATTAAAAAATGGGCAAAGGACATGAATGGATACTTCTACAAGGAGGACATACAGATGGCAAATAGAAATATGAAAAGATGCTCAATTTCATTAATCATCAGAGAAATGCAAATTAAAACCACAATGGGTTATAATCTCACACCTGTGAGAATTGCTATCATGAATAAATCAACAAGTGCTGGCGAGGATGTGGAGAAGGGGAAATCTGTTTGCACTCCTGGTGGAATGCAAACTGGTACAGCCAGGGCGGAAAGCAGTATGAGTATACCTGAAAAAATTAAAAATGGATCTGCCTTTTCACCCAGCGACCCCACTTCTGGGAATATATATAAAGTAACCCAAAATGCTAATTCAAAAGAACATAAGCACTACTATGTTCATTGCAGTGTTATTTACAATCACCAAGATATGGAAGCAGCCCAAGTGTCCATCAGTAGATGAGTGAATAAAGCAACTATGGGACATTTACACAATGGAATACTACTTGGCCATGAAAAAGAAGAAAGTTTTACACAGTAGGGATGGACCTAGAGAATATTAACTAAGTGAAATAAACCATCTGGCAACAACTGTTTTGCTCCACTTACCTGTCTGAATTTATTTCTGTTTCAGAACAACTTCATTTTAACATGTGCTTAGAGTCCCTAGGGGCTAGCCAGTAGCTAATCATAACAACCATTTATATTAATGGGGAATTAGCTCTATAATAGTCCATTGTGTGAATGTCTGTTTATCCATTCCCTAATTAAAATACATTTGGATAATTTTAAGTTTTTGGAAATTCTGAATAATGCTGCTACTTACAGTTGTGTTTAGGTTTTTGAGTGAACATAAGTTTTATTTCTCTAGAATAAATGCCCAGAAGTAGGATCACTGGCTTATAAAGTATATGTTTGACTCTAAAAAAAGTGGCCAATTTGTTTTCTGTAGTGCCTTTTGCATTCTGACCATCAGTGTATGAGAATTCCTGTTGGTCTGCATTGTTGCAAGTGCTTGATATTGTTAGTGTTTTTAAATTTTAGGTTTCCAATAGATATGCAATGATATTTCACTGTGGATCCAAATTCAATTTTCTAATGTCTAATCATGTTAAGGATCTCAATGTGTTTATTTGCCATCTGCAATAGAATCTCTTCAATTCTTTTGCCTATTAAAAATGAATTGATTGTTTTAGGCTTGTTTTGAGAGTTTTTAAAATCTTCTGGATACAAGTCCTTTGCTTGATATGTAATTTGGCAATATTTTATTCTATTCTGTGGCTGGTTTGAATATTTTCTTAAGTGTCCTTAACAGATCAAAGTTATTAACTTTGATGGTATTTTATTTATCACTGTTTTCTTTTACTTATCATCTATTATTTTTTTATTGTTGTTCAAATACAATCATACTGCTTTTTTCCCCTTTGCTCACCCCTACCCCATCTTCCCCCTACTTCCACAGTCAATCCTTCCCCGCATTCGCACATGCCCATGAATCCTCTCTATTCATGTTCTTTGACTTGTTCCTTACCCTTTTTCCCCTGTTACAACCCTCCTACTTCCCCTCTGGTCCTGTCAGTGTGTTATTTAATTCCAAGTCTCTGGTTGTATTTTGCTCATTTGTTTTGTTGATAAGGTTCCACTTATAGGTAAGATCATACAATATTTGTCTTTCACCACCTGACTTATTTCACTTAGTATAATGCTCTCCAGTTCCATCCATGCTGCCATGAAGGGTAGGAGCTCCTTTTTTCTCTCTGCTGAATAGTATTCCATTGTGTAAATGTACCTCCGTTTTTGGATCCACTCATTTACTGATGGGATCTTAGGTTGTTTCCAGCACTCAGCTATTGTAAAGTGTGCTGCTATGAATATCGGGGTGCATGTGTTCTTTTAAATTTGTATTTCAGTATTCTTAAGGTATAGTCCCAGCAGTGGGATCTCTGGTTTGAAAGGCAATTCCATACTGTTTTCCACAGTGGCTGCACCAGTCTGCATTCACACCAAAAATATACTAGGGTTCCCTTTTTCCCGCAACTTTTCTAACACTTGTTGTTTGTTGATTTATTTATAATGGCTATTCTGACTGGTGTGAAGTGGTATCTCATTGTGGTTTTAATTTGCATCTTTCTAATGGCTAGTGAATTTGAGCATTTTCCATGTGTCTATGGGCCCTCTGTATGTCCTCCTTGGAGATGTGTCTGTTCAGGCCCTTTGCCCATTTTTAAATTGGATTACCTGTCTTCCTGGAGAGGAGTCATGTGAGTTCTTTATATATTTTGAGATCAAACCCTTGTCTCAGATATCATTGGCAAATATGTTTTCCAGTACAGTTGGTTCGCTTTCCATTTTGTCAATGTTTTCTTTAGCCATGCAGAAGCTTTTTAATTTTATATAGTCCTATTTGTTTATTCTTTCTTTTATGTCCCTTGCCCTAGGGAACATATCAGTGAAAATATTGCTGTGTGTGATATTTGAGATTTTCCTGCCTGTGCTTTCCTCTAGGACTTTTAAGGTGTCATGACTTATATTTAAGTCTTTTATCTATCTTGAGTTTATTTTGGTGCATGGTGTAATTTGGTTGTCAAGTTTCATTATTTTTGCATATACTTGTCAAGACCCCTCAACACTATTTATTGAAGAGGCTATTTTTACTCCATTTTATGTTCCTGTCCCCTTTGTCAAATATCAACTGACCATATTCACATGTGTTTATTTCTAGGCTCTCTATTCTGTTCTATTGGTCTATATATCTATTCTTATGCCAGTACCAGACTCTTGATTACAGTGGCCTTGTAATATAGTTTGCTATCAGGTATTGTGATCCCTCCTACTTCGTTCTTCTTTCTCAAAATTGCTGAGGCTATTTGGGGTTGTTTATGCTTCCATATAAATTTTTGAAATATTTGTTCTAGATCTGTGAAATATGCCATTGGTATTTTGATAGGGATTACATTGAATCTATAGATTGCTTTGGGTAGTATGGACATTTTGATGATGTTATTCTTCCAATCCATGGAAGAATAAATTTCATTTATTAGTGTTTTCCTTAATTTCTTTCTTCAGTGTTATGTATTTTTCTGAGTAGAGGTCTTTCACCTCCTTGGTTAAGTTTTTTCTTAAGTATTTTATTTTGTTTGTTGCTATAGTAAATGAGATTTTTTCCCTAATTTTTGTTTCTGATATTTCATATTTAGTGTACATAAATGCCTTTGATTTCTGGATGTTGACTTAGTATCTGCCATTTTGCCAAATTCATTTATTGGGTCAAGTAGTTCTTTGGTGAAGTCTATAGGGTTTTCTATGTACACTAGCATGTCATTGGCAAATAGTGACAGCTTTACTTCCTCCTTTATAATTTGGATGATTTTTTTCTTTTTCTTGTCTGATTACTGTGGCTAGAAGTTCCAGTACCATGTTGAATAGAAGTGGCGAAAGTGGGCACTCTTGTCTTGTTCCTGATCTTGGTAGGAAAGTTTCTTTGTTTTTGCCCATTGAGTATGATGTTGGCTGTAGGTTTCTCATATATGGCCTTTATTATGTTGAGGTATGCTCCTTCTACTCCCACTTTGCTGAGTGTTTTTATCATAAATTGATGCTATACTTTATCAAATGCTTTTTCTGCTTCTGTTGTTATTATCAGGTGGTTTTTGTGTTTCATTTTATTTATGTGGTGTATTATGTTTATTGATTTGCAAATATTGTACCATCCTTGCATCCCTGGGATGAATCCCACTTGATCATGGCATATGATCTTTTTAATGTATTGCTGGATGCGGTTTGCCAATATTTTGTTAAGATGATTTCAATTTTCTTGGATTTGTTTGGGCTTGTTTTGTGTCCTGTCATGTGGTCTATCTTTGAAAATGTTCCATATGCATTTGAAAAGGATGTGTATTGTGCTTCTTTGGGATGAAAGGCTCTATATATATCAGTTAAGTCCATTTGTTCTAGGACATTGTTCAATGCCACAATATCTTTGTTGACATTTTATTTGGAAGATATATCCATTTTTGATGATGGGGTGTTAAAATCCCCTACTATTATTGAGTTGTTGTCAACATCTTTCTTGAAGTCCTCCAAGATTTTCTTTATGTATTTGGGTGCTCATATGTTGGCTGCATATATATTTACAATGTATATATCCCCTTGATGAATTCTGCCCTTCAGTATTACGAAGTGTCCTTCTGGATCTCTTTTTATGGCTCTTTTTTTGAAGTCGCTTTTGTCTGATATGAGCATTGCTACCCCAGATTTTTGCTCCTGTCCATTTGCTTGCAATATTTGTTTCCAGCCCTTCACTTTCAGTCTGTGTAGGTCTTTTGTTCTGAGGTGGTTCTCTTGTAGGTAGCATATGTGTGGGTCATGCTTTCTTATCCATTCAGCTGTTCTATCTCTTTTGGTTAGAGCATTTAATCCATTTATGTTTAATATTATTATTGATAGGTACTTATTCATTGCCATTTTTTAGTACCCATGTTCCTCTCTCTCTCACTGTTTTTCTTCCTGTTCTTAAAGCAGACCTGTTAGCATGTCTTGCAGAGCTTATTTGGAGGAGTGTATTCTTTGAGGCTTATTTTGTCTGGGAAGCTTCTTATTTGGCCTTCCATTTTAATTGAGAGCCTTGCTGGATGAAGTAGTCTTGGCTACAGTCCTCTGGTTTTCATTACTTGGACTATTTCTTGCCATTCCCTTCTGGCTTGGAGCATTTCCATGAGCATTTGAGAAGTCAGCTGCTAGTCTTATCGGGGCTCCCTTTTATGTTACTTCCTGTTTCTTCCTTGCTGCCTTTAAGATTCTCTCTTTGTCTTAGAATTTTGCCATTTTAATTATGATGTGTCTCTATGTGGGCCTCTTTGGGTTCCTCTTGATTGGGACTCTCTGTGTTTCCTGGATTTGTGTGGCTTTTTCTCTCCTCAAATTAGGGAAGTTTTCCATCATTACTTTTTCAAACAGGTTTTCTATCCCTTGCTCTTCTTCTCCTTCTGGTATCCCTACTATATGAATATTATTATGTTTCATGTTGTCCTGAATTTCCCTTAACCGCTCTTTGTTCTTTCTGAATTTCTTTTCCTTTTCTTGCTCTTTCTGGGTGTTTTTCCCTACCTTGTCCTCCAGTTCACTGGTCCAATCCTCTGCTTCATCTAGCCTGCTTCTGATTCCTTCTATAGTATTCTTTAGTTCAGAAATTGTATTCTTCATTTCGTCTTGGCCCTTGTTGATAATTTCTATTTCCTTTTTCATGTTGATGTAGTTTGCAGTGAGTTCATTGTAGTTTCCCTGTAGCTTTTGGTAGTTCTCTGTGAGTTCATTAAGTTTCCTGATAACCTTTGCTTTGAATGCATTATCTGATGGTTGACTTGCCTCTATTTCATTTGGCATCCTTTCTGAGGCTTCCTCCTTTCCTTTCATTTGGGAATTGTTTCTTTGTCTTCCCATTGTTTCTTTTTTGTTCAGCTGGAGGGGGGAGGCAAAATGGTTTAATACAGCGGGAATGTATTATATGGTATTTAAAGTGTCAACCTGTAGAGAGGAGATAGGAAATACTTTGTATATGTATAGTGTTAACCGTGAAATTTCACCCAAGTAGCCACTTTTTAGAAAGGGCGGAAAAGAGATAAGACTCTTGTTAGGGCGGCAAAGGATTGTAAATTGAATCTAGAAAGCAATGAGCTTGTGGGAGGTCAGATTATGAGGTAAAGGTAAATTCAGAGTAAAGAATAAAAAATAGGTGTATTGTGCTAGAGAATAGAGTTAACCACAACAGAATTGAAGTTCTAGAAACAGTGAAGTGAAATGAGGTCTGAGAGGGGTGCTGTGCAGTATTCACAACTGTATGGAATAGCAGTTATTTACAACAGTAACGGAGCAACAATCATGTGCAGAATCTACGTGATCTGAATAACAAGAATAGGAAGTACAGGACATAGAGTAGTGTGCTATTGGAACACAAGTGAAGTGAAAGACGGAGAATTAAAAATACACTGTGAAAGAGGGAACAAGGGAAACCAGTCAAACAATGCAATTTAATAAACCAAGTGAATAAGACCAAATAGAAAGAAGATAAATTAAAAAATACTAATAAAATAAAAGATGTAAGAATAATGAAAAAAATAACAATACAGATATACAATAAGTTGCAAGTTCTCTGGAATAGCAAATTGAAATTTGTCTCACTGTCTCAGTTTTTGGGATGACCCATCTTTGGGTCTAACTCTGATCCTTTCACAGCTCCAGGTTTTATTGTCCCACTTGTAGGAATAAAAAAAAAAAGAAAGAAAGAAAGAAGAAAAATAGAAGGGAGGAAGAAGGAATTAAAAAAGAAAGGAAGGAAGGAAGAAGGAATAAAAAGGAAAGAAGGAAAGAAAGGAAGAAGGAATTAAAAAAAAGTAAAAAATTAGCCCGGCTGGTGTAGCTCAGTGGATTGAGCGTGGGCTGGGAACCAGAGGGTCCCGGTTAGATTCCCAGTCGGGGCACATGCCTGGGTTGCGGGCCAGGTCCCCAGTGGGGGCCATGTGAGAGGCAACCATACATTGCTGTTTCTCTCCCTCTCTTTCTCCCTCCCTTCTCTCTCTAAAAATAAATAAATAAAATCTTAAAAAAAAAAAAGTAAAAAATTAGAAAGAAAAGAAAAAGGAAGCCTCCTGCTGGCTTTAAACAAGCCAATGCAGTTTTGCTGGTCTTCCTGGCTGCAGCAAGCTAAGTGGGGATTAGTGGGGTTGGGCGCGAGGTTCCTCTGGCGGCAGGGTCAGGTGCACTCCATTGGTGGTGGGGAGCTGCGGGAGTGAGCTCTAGACCTCCGCCACTGGGGTGAGACTGGCAGTCATTGGACTGTGGGTTTGGGTGCTCACTGTCCCCAGGGTTTTGGGTGTGAGTGCACAGCAGCTGTGGTGGCATCTGGGGTCAGGTCAGCAGGCTGGGTCTGTGGCGCACCTCTGGCTTTGCAGTGCGGCTGGATGCCCTCAGCTGCTGTGGCTAGGGTTAGGGGTGCAGTCACGGTCCTGGCAGCAGATGTGGGCCCACAGCTGAGGCTGTGGAGGTTGCTTGGGTGCAGCCTGGGGAGGCAGGGGTGGCTGTCCCAGGAGAATACCCCAAACAGCCTCTGAGTGCCCCTTTTTTCTCTTTTTCTTTTTAGAAAATTCCTCCTGCTCAAGCTTGCTGCTCCGTACAAGGGCCTGGCCTCTCACACATCCCAACTCTCCAACTAGACTGGGGACTGTCTAGGTTAGGGCAGTCACGGGCCAACTGTTCCAAGCCTGTGTCTGCAGTCCCAGTGGGTGCACACCTCCCCTGTGTGTTTGCCACTTTGTCCTTATTCCTTCCCTGCAACTTCAAACATCCAGGTTCCTCCTGGTGCTGCTCAAACCTTGTTTGGCAGGGGAGGGAGCCACTGACCTGGCTCTCTCCCAAGAATCTTACAGCAGACCTGGTGGGTGCCAGCCTGGGGCTGCACCTGCCCTGATCCCCAGGACCTTACTGTCCCAAAGCACTCTCCTTACCGTCTTATATTTCAATGTCCTCTACAATTTTGGCCTCCAACCTTCATATATGCTGGGGTGCTGTTGGCTATTCACTCCGCTCCTCAGAAGATCATCTAGGTGTCCCACCTGTGTGCAGGGGGAAGTGGACTCCTCTCCCACCTACCTTGATGCCATGTTCCAATTCTTCTTATTTTTTTTTATCTTAATTGCATTTGTTAGAGCTTCTAGTATGATACTGAATGCAAATGGTGAACATCCTTGCCTGAGGTACTAATTTTAGGGAGGAAGTATTTAGGGTTTTATTTATTTATTTTTTTAAACCATGAAATACAGTGTTAGCCATAGGGTTTTTGTTGTTGGTGCGCAATTATAATTTTCCCCATTTTCCTACAATTACTACCCACCCCCACCTCCCTACCCACTTTCCCTTACCACCCTACCCACCCCCATCTCCCAAATTGAATCCTCCCCGGCACCCTATTGTCCTTGTCCACTGGTCCTTTATACGTGTTCCTTGATGACCCTTCCCCTTCTTTGCCCCATTATTCCCCTCACCCCTTCCCTCTGGTTAACTGTCACTCTGTTTTTTATTTCCATGTCTCTGGTTATATTTTACTCACTTGTTTGTTTTGTTTATTACATTCCACTTAGAGGTGAGATCATATGGTGTTTGTCTTTCACTGCCTGGCTTATTTCACTTAGGATAATACTATCCAGTTCCATCCATGCTGTTGCAAAGGGTAGGCACATAGATTTTTTTAAAGTATACTTTATTACATTGAGGAAGTTCCCTTCTATTCCTAGTGTACTGAAAATTTTTATCATGAGTGGATACTGAAAATTTAAAATATATTTCTGCATTTCTTGATCTGACTATATGGTTTTTCTTGTTAAGTCTGTTAATGTAATTATTTGGGTATTGAATCAACCTTGTACTACTAGGATAAACTCTACTTGGTCATGATGTTTTTTTTTTACACTGCTGGATTCAATACACTGACATATTGTTGAGAACTTTTGCTTCTATGTTCATAAAGGATATTGGTCTGTAGTTTTGTTAACTACTTTTAATATGAAGATAATATTAGCTTCATAATATGAGTTTTGAAGCGTTCTCTTCACTTTTGCTCATTGGAAGACATAATGAAGAATCATTGTTGTTTTTTCCTTGAATATTTTGTAGAATTTACCATTTGAGCCAGACATCTTCTTTCTTTTTTTCTTAAAGGTTTAAAACTACAAATTCAATTTTCATAAAATAAATATAGGGTTATTCTTTATTTCTTAAATGAGTTTTAATTATTCATGTGTTTCTAGAAATTGGTATGCTTAATCCAACTTTTCAAATTTATGTGCAAGAAAAGAATTGTTTATAGTATACCCTCATTATCTTTTTAATATTTGTGAGATCACTAGTTATATAACCTCTTGCATTATGTCTTCTTTTTTCTTGACTAAAAAATAATCATATGGCTAGTGTTTTACATTTTTTCTTCATTTTGGGGGAAATAATTAGTTTTGGTTTTATTTTATTTATTTTTTTTGTTTTCAATTTCATTCTTTCTGCTCTGATCTTTAACTTTTTTTCTGCTTCCTTTGTGCTTATTCATTTTTTTCTAATTTCTTAAGGTAAAAGGTTAAGTTAGTGGTTAGAAAACTTCCTTGATTTAACATTAACATTTAATGCTACTGATTCCCCTGTCAGCACTGCATTAGTTGCATCATTATTGCATTTTCATGTCCATTCTGTTCAACATATTTTCTAGTTTTCTTTGAGAGTTCTTCTTATATCCATGACTATTCAGTATTGTGCTATTAATTTTCAAATATTTAGGGGCTTTACAAATAGTCTATTATTAATTTTAGTTTTATTTTGTATAGTTAGAAAACTTTGAATAATTTTTTTAAAGTTTTTTTTTTAAAGATTTTATTTATTTATTTTTAGAGAGAGGGGAAGGGAAGGAGAAAGAGAGGGAGAGAAACAGCAATGTGTGGTTGCCTCTCACATGGCCCTCACTGGGGACCTGGCCCACAACCCAGGCATGTGCCCCGACTGGGAATCGAACCGGGACCTTTTGGTTCCCAGCCCGCGCTCAATCCACTGAGCTACACCAGCCGGGCCATGAATAATTTTAATTCTTTTAAATTTAACAAGGTTTGTTTGGTGGTCCAGAATATGGTCTTCATGGTGAAGGTTTAAAGTGCATTTGAGAAGGTAGAGTGAAATGTTCTGTAAATATCAATTAAAGCAAGTTAGTTGATGATGTTGTTCAGTTCTTCTACATCTTTGCTGATTTTCCGTATGCTTATTTTGTTTATTGTTGAGAGGAAAATATTAAAATATAGTAAAATTTGGATTTGTCTATTTTTTTAGTTCTTTTGTTTTGATGCATTTTGAAACTCTACATTCAGTGCATACACATTTAGAATTAAAATGAATTTTGAATTAATGATGCATTTTTCATTATGTAATGTTTGTCTTTGTTCCTGTTAATTTTCTTTGTTCTAAATTCAGCATTGTGTGTCAAATATCCACTGCAGTTTTCTTTTAGTGTTTAAATGATATATCTTTTTCCATTACATTATTTTTAACTATTTATATCATTATGTTTTAAGTGGGGTACCTGTAGATGGCATGTAGTTGGCCTTTTTCTTTCATCTGATTCAGCAATGTCTGTTTTTTAATTGGTTTGTTTTAATTATTGGCATTTAATATAATTGTTATAGATAGATTTAGGTAAGTTTTTGGTTTGTTCCTTCTATTTTTTCCATTCCTCAATTTTCCCTCTCCTTTTTATTATTTAAATATTTTCAAGATTCCATTTTAATTGTTATTAATTTTTTGACTTTGTATCTTTTTCATGGTTAATTTGAGGGTTATATTATGCACAAAGAAGTCTGTGTATTTACTTATAAATAATATTTTATCATTCCAAGTAACATATACAAATTTTACAACAATATAGGTTTCTTTATCATCTTCCCATTATGAGGTTGCTATTATATGTATTAAATTTCCATACATTGTAAATCCCACAAAGCAAAGTCATAACTTTCTCTTTTCAATAGTCACACATAATTTAAATGAATTTAAGTGATAAAATAGTCTATTCTCTTTACTCACATCCTTACCATTTGTTATTTCATGATTTCTTTGCCATCATTTACTTTTCACCTGAAGAACTACTTTTTTGTATCTCTTTCAAGGAAGTATGGTTTTCTTTCATCTGAGAATGTCTGCATTTTGTTTTATT
Source organism: Micronycteris hirsuta (assembly GCA_004026765.1). Classification (NCBI taxonomy): domain Eukaryota; kingdom Metazoa; phylum Chordata; class Mammalia; order Chiroptera; family Phyllostomidae; genus Micronycteris; species Micronycteris hirsuta. The sequence continues at coordinate 11,230 of PVJI01027533.1, forward strand.
CCTGTAAGATAATTTTTCTTATTATTGAATTCTGGGTGGATAGTTCTTTTCTCTCAGCTTAAAAAAAATAGAGTTAAACTGTGTACTGGACTCCAGGATCCAGATCATAAATCTGCAGTCATTTGAATATCCTCCAAAGTATAATGTGTTATTTCCCTCTGGCTGCTTTCAACATTTTTATAAATCTTTGTTTTTCAGCAACAATTCTACTATAATGTGTCTGTGCATAGTTCTCTTTAAGGTTATGTTGTTTGGAGTTTTCAATGTTTCTTGGATTTTGAAATTGATGTACTTCACTAAATATGGGCAGTTTTCAGCAATTATTGCTTCAAATATTTGCCCTGCATTGATTTTTTTTTTATTCTTTCATTTGGTGACCCCTGTTACACAAACATTAGCTCTTTGAGTGTTGTCTCACAGATACTTGAATTTTTTTTCATTTTCTTATTGTACTCTTTTTTTGTTTGTTAATAGATACTAGCCCTGAAATTAGCAAATGATAGAATGACAATTCAATTGTCAGGATACTATTCTAACTATGCTCTAAGAAATGAGAACAAATACTTTTTAAAAAAATGAAAAATAAAAGTTCAACACAGAGATAAAAACTCTAAAATAAAACCAAAACAAAATGGAAATTTTAAAATAAAAATACAAATTAAATTTTTTTAACTTCATTGTTGTTAAATTACAGTTGTCTGCATACTCTCCAATCCCACCTCCCTTTCCTGGCCCCCTCCCCACCCTTGGTTCTGTCCATGTGTCCTCTATAGTGGTTCCTGTAAACCCTTCTCCCTATTGTCCCCTCCCCCCTCCCCCCTGGCTATTGTTAGATTGTTCTTAATTTCAGTGTCTCTGGGTAAGTTTTGCTTGCTTTTTGCTTTTGTTGATTATGTTCCAGTTAAAGGTGAGATCATATGGTATTTGTCCCTCACCGCCTGGCCTACCTCACTTAGCATAACGCTCTCCAGTTCCATCCATGCTGTTGCAAGGGAAAATACAAATTAAAAATTTACTGGAGGCACTCAACAATAGAATTGAGAAGACAGAGGAAAGAGCAGATATTAGAAAATATCAGGTTAAATAATTTCTAATGCTCTGTATTCAAGTTTACTGCTCTTTCCTCTGTCTCCTCAATTCTATGTTGAGTGCCTTTAGTAAATTTTCAATTTGTATTTATATTTTAAAATTTCCATTTTGTTTTGGTTTTATTTTAGAGTTTCTATTTCTGTGTTGAACTTTTATTTTTCATTTTTTTAAAAAGTGTTTGTTCTCATTTCTTAGAGCATAGTTAGAATAGTATCCTGACAATTGTATAGTCATTCTATCATGTGCTAATTTCAGGGCTAGTATCTATTAATTATCTTTCTGCTTTAGGGTCTTGAGTTTTCCTGTACATTTTGTATTAAGAAATTTTTAGTATACTGTATATATTGAATTTTATGATATAAGACTTTGATTTTTATTTGCCATTTATATAATGTTGATTATTATTATTTTTTGTTTTAGAAGTCAGTTTCTAGTTAATATTTTATTTATTTATTTTATTATTTTTTTAAGATTTTATTTATTTATTTTTAGAGAGAGGAGAAGGGAGGGAGAAAGAGCAATGTATGGTTGCCTCTCACATGGCCCTCACTGGGGACCTGGCCTGAAACCCAGGCATGTGCCCCGACTGGGAATCAAACCGGGACCTTCTGGTTCCCAGCCCACGCTCAATCCACTGAGCTACACCAGCTGGGCCTCTAGTTAGTATTTTACATCCTGGTCCACTTTTTAAAAAATGTGGGTTCTGATACCAATATAGTTTCACTTTTCAAATTCCTTGATGTGGTGATTCCATATTCAGATAGCTTCCTCAGAACTACAGACATTTATGTTCATCTGCTTTTTTTTTCTTTTTTAGATTTTATTTATTTTTAGAGAGGAAGAGAGAGAGGGAAAGAAACAGCAATGTATGGTTGCCTCTCACATGGCCCTCACGGGGACCTGTCCTGCAACCTAGGCATGTGCCCTGACTGGGAATTAAACCGGGACCACCTGGTTCCCAGTCCACGCTCAATCCACTGAGCTACACCAGCCAGGGCTCATATGCTTTCTTGATAACTCAGTTTTAAACTTTAGATGTCCAGAGTGATCTCATGATCTTTCTTAAAAAATCTGATTATACATGGTATTACCTATGTGTTTTGATCTGATACCCTCCTTTTTCTCATTCATCAATATCAAATATTTTACAATTGATTTCACTTCTTAAATACATTTCAAGTATGCTTATATCTCTTTATCTCCATTGCCACAAACTAAGTCTAAGCGATTGTTACTTTTTACCAGGATTATCACAATTACCTTTCAGCCCATTGCTATGCAGCCTGATTTTTCTCCTCCAATTAGAATGAACCCTTTAACAGATGAATATGATCATATTAGCCTGCCTGCTTAAAAACATTTTGGTTTTAGACTAATCCTTGTCTTAGACCATCAGGCCTTGTTTCATTTGGTCTTTGCTTAACTCTCCAGCTTAGTCAATTAATTCATTCATATATCCATTAAATAATATTTAGTGAGTGTGTACTAGGTATTAGGAAACTTCCAATTTCTGAGCCTGTAACAGTATGCAAAACAAAGTCCTTATTTTTATGGAGCTTATATTCTAATGGGAGAATACATGCACTAAACAAATGCACATAAATAGTATAACATTGCACACATCAATGTAAGAAGATAGAGAATTATGAGAGTATTATTTTAATAGGGATGACAGGAAAATTTTCAGTGAGAAGGTGACATTTGAACATAGACCTGGACAAAATGCATGAGTTAACTATGCACGTACCTGAGGGCAGAACATGTCTTTTCAAGGAAGAGTCTATCAGTGCTCCATCCATGTCTTCTCAATTCCTTCACCATTTTCACGAATGGATTCATGACCTACTTTTATATTCAATAGTCAGCACCTGTGTATCTGTCAGAGGGTTGCATTTAGGCTGCCAGAGCCAGCTTTCCTGAAGTGCTCAGTAACTTATGTCTCTTCAGGGCCATCCTTTTTACTACGACTGATGAGTGTGATGGGTGCATGAGCACAGATAGTTAGGCTTCCCTGTCTTCAGTGAGGAAAACTCTGGATGTGACCTATTTAGTCTCCAGAGCTCCCCTGTAGGATTGAGTCAGAATTACATTCTGCAAGGACTGACATCAGGCCCTCACCTGGTTTCCTTACTTTGCCTGTCTCACTTCTCCATTTTGGTACTGGCCTTCCTGAGAACATTTCCTAATCAATTTCATTTATTAGTATGCTTGTCTTGGGGATTGGCCTAAATAAGGTCAGATGTTATCAAATATATAATAAAGGTTTTGCATTACTTTGAGAATTGCAAAAGTAGAATCAAATCATCACATAGCATATGGTTGTAAGAAATGCTGAAATAAAAGAGCTAATGAGTGTATCTTGCAGTGCAGTGCCACATCTCTGGGTGAATTAAAGGTTTGTATGGATCAGGTCGTGGCACCTTTCAACTCATAACTCATCACTAGCAGCGGAAGAATAACAGTATATATGCAATGAGAAATTTTATGTTACCAAATTCAGCAATAATTGCATTAGGTAACTGTTTAATCCAGACTGCAGTAATGTCACAGTTCTCTTAGAATGCACAAGAAACTAGATTCACAGTGATACTAGAAAACATCTTATTAAAACTGCTGTTATGGTAGTGCTCACTGGCAGAATTGTGATTATGCCTCTGTTATACTGGCAGAGTATAAGTTTGGAAACAGAGCCTGGAAGTTATGAATACTATTTTGTAGAATATACTTATGCAAATAGTACTTCCTTACACAAGTATTACAAAACAGATTACAAATAAAAATGATTTTAAGGTTATATACTTTTTAATCCTAAATGCAACAATGGTCCTTTAATTTCTGCAGAACAATATATGGCACATTACAGTTAATGATAATTTGAATTTTATTAATTTCATACCTTTTATATTTAATTTAAATATGGTTTGGGTTTTACTGTTGCATATGAGCTATAAGTATAAGTAATTTATACCTAATTTTATATCTGTATATTTTTAAGTAACATTAAATTAAATAGAGGGGAGCTATAGGTAGTATAAATGATATACTTAATTAAAAGGTGTCCATGTATCACTGAGATTTGAGAAACAGATTTTTGTTTTTATTTATTTATTTTCTTTTATTATATTTTATTGTTTATGCTATTACAGTTGTCCCTAATTTCGCCCCTTTCCTCCCCTCCACACAGCTCCCTTCAGGCAATCCCCACACTATTGTCCATGTCCATGGGTCCTGATATATGTTCTTTGACTACTCTCTTCCCTATGCTGTGCTTTACATCCTCATGACTACTCTGTAACTACCCATTTGTATTTCTTAATCCCTTCTCCTTTTCCACCCATTCCCTGGGCACCTCTCCCCTGTGACAACCATCAAAATATTCTCTGAATCTATGATTCTGTTTCTGTTCTACTCGATTGTTCATTTTGTTTTTTAGATTCAATTATTGATAGATATTTATTGTCATTTTATTGTTCATGTTTTTGATCTTCTTCTTGTTAAAGAAGACTCTTTACCATTTCATATACTATTGGCCTGGTGACAATGAACCCCTTTAGCTTTTTCGTGTCTGGGAAGCTCTTTGTCTGTCCTTTGATTATAAATTACAGCTTTTCTGGGTAGAGTAATCTTGGTTGTAGGTCCTTGCTTTTCATCATTTTGAATATTTCTTGCCATTCTTTTCTGGCCTGCAAAGTTTTGTTTGAGAAATTAGCTGACAGTCTTATGGGGGCTCCCTTGTAGGTAACTAACTGGCTTTCTCTGCTGCTTCTAAAATTCTCTCTTTTGATTTAAGCTTTGGCATTTTAATTATGAGGTACCTTGGACTGGACCTCTTTGCATTCATCTTGTTTGGGACTCTTTGTGCTTCCTGAACCTGTGTATCTATTCTATTTTCTTCACCAGGTTGGGGAAGTTTTCTTTCATTATTTTTTTCAAATAGATTTCCCATTTCTTGCTCTTTTTCTTCTCCTCTGGAACCCCTGTAGTGTGAATGGTGGTACGCTTGAAGCTGTCCCAGAGGCTCCTTACACTATCCTAATTTTTTTGGATTCTTTTTTTTTCTTGTTTCTCTGAATTGTTGTTTTCTGCTTCCTTATGTTCCAAATTGCTGATTTGACTTTCAGCTTCATCCACTCTACTGTGATTGCCTGTAAGTTGTTCTTTATCTCAATTAGTGTATCCTTCATTTCTGACTGGATCTTTTTTATGCCGTTGAGGTTCTCACTAAGCTCCTTGAGCATCCTTATAACCAGTATTTTGAACTCTACCTCTGATAGATTACTCTCTCCATTTTGTTTAGTTCTTATTCTGGAGGGTTTTGTTTTTTTTTTCCCCCATTGGGGCCATATTTCTTTATCTCCTCATTTTGGCAGCCTCCCTGTTTGTTTATTTTTATGTATTAGCTAGAGCTACTCTGTCTTCCAGGCTTCATAGGGTGGCCTAATGTAGTAGGTGTCCTGCAGGGTCCAGTGGCACAGCCTCCCTTATTACCCAAACTGGGTACTCAAGGTGTGTTCACTATGTGGGCTGTGTACATCCTTCTCTTGTAGTTAAGCCTTGATTGCTGTTGGCACATCCAAGGTCAGCCACTGCCTGTTTTCTGTCCAGGTTCACACAGAATTAGCTGCCTCCCACCTCTCACCCTGATGCCAGATAATTCAGTTCCTCCCTGTATGTTTCTGATGCCTTTCAATATGCTGCCTTGACACTGGGTCTCAGAGGGAGTGAGTCTGTGTAAGTCTATGTGTGGGACCTTTAACAGAAGCTGCATGGGATTCCAGAATTTCTTTCTTCCACAGAATCAATCCTCACTGGGTTTAACAGCTAGAAGTTATGGAAACTTATCTTCCTGGCACTAGAATCCCAGGCTGGTGGGCTGACACGGGGTAGATCGGGCCTGCCGACACCCGTGGTTGCCGTGACTCGGTGCGTGTCATACCGTGACACGCGGGGAAAGTAATACCAGGGCTACGTGGCTGATTCCTCCCAATTCCAGGAAAAAGCCCCCTGGCTTGTCCAGCCAGCGTTTTTATCAGGGGCATTAGTAATTTTTTAAGATACACCTTTGCCAAATTCCTATTAGAGAATTCCCATCCCACAGACATGATCCACACTTGCTCACACAGGAGTCACACGGAGCTGTGCTCAAAACGTGTAGATTCTCAGGACTGTGTGTTTACACACGTGTGGAAATCACTGCCACATCTCCCCCTGTTTTCTTAAGAAATTCCTTTTCTACAGGCAT
>PVJI01027534.1:0-17558 GCA_004026765.1 Micronycteris hirsuta
ACCCCTTCCCTCCGAAGCAGTCTCCCTACCGCTGATCTTTCAGTTTTGTGCGCAGTCCTGGTTGCCAATCTTCCCCCCACACCGGAATACAGCTGGGTGATCGCTCTGCTCCTCCGAAAATCGGCCAGATATCCCGCCAGTGGGCCGGAGGAAAGCGATCACGGTTCTTCCTTCACCGCCGCCATCTTTCGCTCTCCTAGCCTCTGATTCTGAAATTGATGTGTCAAGCTCTCTGGAGCAGCGAAGTTAATTTTGTGTCACTGTCTCTGTTTTTTGGGTTGACTCTTGTCTGGGTCCCACTCTATTCTCTTCACAATTCCAGATTTTAAAGTCTCATCTGTGGATAAAGAAGAGAGGGGAAGGGAGAAAAAGAAGGAAAAGAAAGCAAAAGAAAAGGAAAAAGAAAGATAAAGAAAAAATAATACTAAAGTAACATAAAATAAAAAATAATAAAAAGAAATAAAAAGAAGAGAAAACTAGGAATATCAAATGAAGGGAAGGTAGAAGGAGTTAAAAAAGTATAGAGGGACATATAGGAAGAAGGGTGGGGAAAAACAAACAAAGAAACAAAGAGAAAACAAAAGAAAGAAAGAAAAAAAAAGATTTCTGTTGGCTGGCTTCAACAGCGTCCTGTCAGGGCTGCGACAGGCTGGGATGATATCAGACTTCCCCGGCTTTCTTCCTGGGCTGCACTCTCAACTGCCATCCTGCCTCCAGCCAAGTTGCTAGGAGTTTGCAGCACCTCCTCTGAGCTGCCTGACCTCCACACTGAGTCAGAGTTTGTGAGGTCTGTGGGGTTTGATGGCGCTCCTCTGTTTTTCTCCCACGGAGGGGGTCTGCACCGCACGTCACCGATTACTGTGGCTGGGTTGTGTCTCAGGCCCTCCAGGAGTGAGCTCCGTGCCCCTGTATTTGTTGACAGCTTTTATCTCTGGATTCAGTGCTTGCAAGCCACAGGCCTGTGTGCCTGCCTGGTCGGGCACAACCCCCAGCCGCCCCTGACTGGCTTCGCCGGGTGCACGCCTGGTCCTGGAGTTCCGGGCCTGGGTCTCCCATTCAGTTCAATCTCCAATTCCTCCCGCTGGGATCGCCAGCCTCTGCAGACCAGTCTCCATGTACACACCGACCTCCGGACTCCTGGGGACCCAGGCTCTCCCAACAGATGCGCGCGCCTGCTTTGGCTACTCTCACACCCCAATCCAGCTCCCTCCCATGGATCCTGGAACAGACTCGGGAAGCTGCTGCTACTGGATCCACAGACCTCCGGCTCCCTGCGATTCCCTTGGGACCCCTTCACTCCGAAGCAGACTCCCTACCGGTTGATCTTTCAGTTTTATGTGCAATCCTGGTCGCCAATATTCCTGGAATACAGCTGGGTGATCACTCTGCTCCTCAGAAAATCAGTCAGATATCCCACCAGTGGGCTGGAGGAAGCCGATCCCGCTCCCTCCTACTCTGCCGCCATCTTTTTTTCCTCTAAAAAGTACAATTTCTGAACAGCTAAAGAAAACATCACCAAAATGAAAAGGGAACCAGCCGTGTGGAAAACATATTTGCAAATAATACCTTGGACCAGGGTTTGATCTCCAAACTATATAAAGAGATCCAAGACTCCACACCAGAAAGACAAACAACCCATTAAAAAATGGGCAAAAAACCTGAATAGACACTTCTCTAAGATATGCAGAGGGCTCAGAGACATGAAAGGTTGCTCAGTATCACTAACCATCAGAGAGATGCAAATTAAAGCCACAATGAGATGCCACTTCACAACGGTGAGAATGGCCATCATAAACAAATCAACAAACAAGTGCTGTTGAGGAGGTTGGAGAAAAAGGGAACCTAACCACACTGCCAGTAGAAATGCAGATTGGTGCAACCATTGTCAAAAACAGTATGGAATTTGCTGGAAAAAAAACCAAAAAAACAAAAATGGAACTGACTTTTGGTTCAATGATACCACTGCTGGTATTATACTCTAAGGATCCTGAAACACCAATTCAAAAAACCTATGCACCCCAAAGTTCATAACAGCATTATTTACAATAGCCAAGTGCTGTTAACAGCATAAGTGCCCATCAGTAAATGAATGGATCAAAAAAAAAAAAAAACTGTGATACACTTACACAATGGAATACTACACAGCATAAAGAAAGAAGGAACGCCTACCCTTTTGGACAGCAAGGATGAAACTAGAGAGAATTATGTTAAGTGAAATAAGCCTGATGGTGAAAATCAAATACCATATGATCTCACTTGTAAGTGGAACCTAATCAACAAAGCAAATAAGTAAGCAAAATGGAACCAGAGACATGAAAATAAAGAACAAACTGACAATGACCAAAAGGGATGGGGGAGAAAGATACCAGGGGAAAGAAGGTGAAAGATTATAAAGAAATGTGTATAAAGGACATATGGACAAATACGAAAGTGGAGGAGAGGATTGAATGTGGGAGGTGAGGTTTGAGTAAGGCCGGGGAAGTTAATGGGGAAATTTTGGGACAACTATAATTGAACACAATAAAAAAGAGAAAAAAAGGAAAAAAGTTAGAAGCTGACATAGCATTTATCTAGTTCCTTAACATAAAGTGCAAAAGTACTGTAACAAAAATATCTTATCTCAAATATGAATCCCCCATAAAACAAATAAAAATAAAAACAATGAACGGAGTTAATGTTATAATTAACTGGAATTTAAAGATACAAATTCCTTCTGCTTTACGCTGATGGGAAAACCCATAAGTTCCCTTTTCTACTTTACTGAGCCACATGTTTGTTTAATGCATTTTGTGCCTCTCAGGTTCTAATTTGTGTCTTTAAGACACCCATGCATGTGACTTGTATAAAGCCACTGAAAAGAGAAAAGCATAATTTGGTGTTATTAGTTGGTCCATTCTCTCACTGTTGTATTGTTTCTCTCAATGCCTAAAAACCTTTTTTTTTTATTTTGGGTGTCTGCTTAAGAATCAGCCCTCGAAATAACCTAGAATATAAACTGAAAGTGTCCAGAGGGGTGGGGAGATAATGGGGGAAAGCGTTGTAATGGAACATGTATAAAGGAACCATGGACAAAACCAAAGGGGGGAAGAATGGAGAGTGGGAGGTGGGGATAGGGAAAGTGGTGCAGGGAAAATGGAGACAACTGTATTCATAAAACAATAAAAAATATTAAAAAATAAAATAAATTGGAAAGCATTATGCTAAGTTAAACAAGCCAGGCAGTGAAAGAGGAAAAACATATGATCTCACCTATAAGTGGAAACTAATCAACAAATCTGACAAGCAAGGAAAATACAACCAGAGACATTGAAATAAAGAACAATCTGACAGTAACCAGAGAAGAGGGAGGAGAGGGATAATGGGGGGGGGCGCATCAAGGAACATGTTTGAAGGACAATGGACAAAGCCGAACGGGGTGCACTTGAAGGTGGGAGGTGAGGATGGGTGGGGCAGGGGTGCGTGGTGGGATCTGAAAATGTAGACAATTGTATTTAAACAACAATAAAAATAAATAAATGGAAGAAAATAACCTAGAATTTTTTCACCTAATTCAACCACCTTTAAATTGGTTGAATCATTCCACCATAGTCATGCTATTAAAAGAGAAAAACCTACCACTATCCAAAATTTATTTTGTTTTTTTTTTAGGATTTTATTTATGAATATTTTGAGAGAGGAGAAGAGAAGGACAGAGGGAGAGAAATATCAATGTGTGGTTGGCTCTCACACTCCCTGTACTGGGGACCTGGCCCGCAACCCAAGCATTTGCCTATTTCTGAATAAATAGGAGTCCACAGTAGAAATCCAGGCCACTTGCCCTCCCTCATTTTCTTTTCATTACACTTTCTCAATATTCATTCTCTGTGGACCTTCTTATCTCGATGCCAGATATTATCTCCTGCTGTCCACTTTTCGCTGGGATTAAGCAATGTAATTCTGAATTCACATAGCTGATGATGCCAAAAACCTGTATCTGCACCTAACTTGACCCAAGGAATCTGGGCAAGAAGCACCTCATACCCCAATTAAAGCCCTGTTGGATTTACCAACAACCTCATCTTTTCCTAGTTCCATCTCAGAGAAAGGAACTGAAAAGGATCCTGTCTCCTACCCCACCATTTGAATCATGGGCTGTATGTGCTATTTTGTTCCTGATTACAGCAGTGACTTTTCATATCTCATGCCTTCCAGGCACTTAAGGTAATCTTAGTTAGTATAGTTTTCATTGCTTTTCCCTATAAATGGGGAAGTCACAGATTAGTAATTGCATCTCTATTCATCTCAATATATCCATCCATATGAAACTGCATTTAAGAATAAATGTTTAGCCCTGGCTGGTGTAGCTCAGTGGATTGAGCACGGGCTGGGAACCAGAGGGTCCCGGTTCAATTCCCAGTCAGGGCACATGCCTGGGTTGTGGGCCAGGTCCTCAGTGAGGGCCATGTGAGAGGCAACCATACATTGCTGTTTCTCTCCCTCTCTTCCCCTCTCTCTAAAATAAATAAATAAAATATTTTAAAAAATTTTAAAAAGAGAATAAATGTTTACTTGCTCCTAAAAACAATAGGTTAGAAAATTCTAAGGATGTAACAGTGTGACTCAACTCCAGTAATGTTGGTACTAGTGCAAATTTCTTTTTGAAAATTAAATGTATTTAAGTCACCATGGTTAATGACATTATATGTTTCAAGTGTATAATTCTATAATATATTATCTGTATATTGTACTGCGTGCTCACCACCCAAAATTTAGTCTCCTTCTTTCAACATATATTTGATCCCCTTTACCCTTTTCATCCTCCCCATCCCCCTTTCTATCTGGAAATTACTACACTTCTATCTGGGTCTATGAGTTTGTTTGTTCATTTGTTGCTTTTGGTTTTATGTTCCATATATGAATGAAATAATATGATTCTTGTTCTTTATTGTCTGATTTATTTTGCTTAGCATATTACTCTCAAGATCCATCTATGTTTTCACAAATAGCACTATTTCATTTTTTCTTACAGCTGAGTAGTACTCTATTGTATGTATTTACCACATCTTCTTTATCCAATCATCCATCAAAAGACATTTATGTTGTTTCCATGTCTTGGCCAACATTTAATGCTGCAGTAAGCATAAAGGTACAGATATCTGTACAAATAAATGATTTCAAACTTTTCAAGTAGATACCCAGAAGAGGGATTGCTGGGTCATATGGTAATTCTATTCTTAATTTTTTGAGGTACCTCCATATTGTTTTCCATAATGGCTATACCAGTTTATGTTCCCACCAACAACATATAAAGGTTATCTTTTCTCCATATTCTCTACAACACTTATTATTTCTTGTCATATTAATGATATCCATTCTAAGCCTGAGGTGGTATTTGTAGTTTTGATTGAAGTTTCCTTTATATCTAGTGAGGTTGAGCATTTTTCCGATATCTGTTGGCCATCTGTATGTCTTCTCGGGAAAAGTGTCTTTTCAGGTCTTCTGCCCATTTTTAAATTTAATTTTTATTTGGTTGAGTTGTATAAGTTCTTTATATATTTTAGACATTAGCCCTTTATCAGATATTTCTATTCAGATATCTTCTATTCAGTCAGTTGCCTTTTTGTTTCGTTGACTGTTTCTTTTGCTGCTAGCATTAAGGATCCAAATGCAGTCAAACAGTTACCAGAAAAAGGAAGAAGTAAAAGTAAATTGAATAATTATTATAAGAAATATATAATAATTGCTATTAACATTTTCTTTGTTTTGGTTTAAAGGAAGTATCTGAAAGTGTTCTAAAATAATATTTGGCTTTTTTTGTTTTCTTTATGCTAATTGAGTTTTCAATGTAAGATGGAAATATATAGAAGTGAAAACTCACTAGAAAGTACATTCTTGATTGTTTTTATTATCAATTGGTAAGATAATTAATAATGCTGAGCATAGATCACCTGACTAAAAGACCAATGGAAAACATAAAATTAAATCCAAATGCAATGGTTATAGTTTGCATACTTGGGCTTCTGGTGATCTTATTCACATGCCCTGTGATTATACCTTCATTAGATCCCACTGATGAGATGACTCCCTGGGGTTCCATGAGTCACTGGATAAAGCTTAATGTAGTATCAATATTACACAAAGGTGCAATGTGAAAGGTGAAATTAGGCCAATTAAAGATATGTAATTCTGACTAGTTAAATTTGTTCATACCAGATCTCTTGGTTAGTGTAAGCCATATTTCTCTTGTTCAACTGATTATGATTTTATCCTGTGTTTAATTTTATCCAAATAAATGGAAATTAGGTTATAGACAAAATTATACCAATGTTATTATTTTAGTTATTGTTGGCACTAGTTTTAAGTGCTTCTCCTTTAACAAGGTTACAGGTTTTATTTCTGCTCCCTGATCAGAACATACACTCATTTAATCTAATGTGGCACAGGGTGCCTTCTTCTGGCTGGACTGTCCTTCCTGCTATTCTTCACTGGCTCAATTTTAAGGCACAGGGAAAGGTTTCTTCTTCTGTTCCTTCCTTGTCCTACCTCCTAAAGTCTAGGAGGTAAGACTCTCTTAGGTGCATCTCTCATATAACCTGTAAGAAATAGTTTATCAGATTGCATCCCAAAGATCAAATTCACAAATATGCAGAAATGTCACTTCAGATGACAATGTGCTCATTTAGAAGGGATGTGTGGCAATTGACAGTAGCTTTGCATGGTTCCTTTGATCTTTTTCAGTCACACAGAGGTGGTCTGACTACTGGACCAGATATAAGTAGTTGGATCTCACCAAGACTAAAGAGACACCTACCAACTTTAAAAGAAATAATATGTTTATTGATTGGAGAGAGAGAAAGGGGGAGAGAGAGAAAGACATCGATATGAGAGAGAAACATCGATTGGTTGTCTCCCATACACTGTCCTATCACGGATCAAACCAACAACCTAGGTATGTTCCCTGACTAGGAATTGAACCCCCTACCTCTTGGTGTATGGGGTGACACTCCAACCAACTGAACCACAATGGCCAGGGCAACACCTACCAACTTGTAAAACTATTTGCATATACCCTTTCTTTTGTTTTTGGTAAGTGAAACTGTGCTATTTATATTAAACAATCTTCAATTTTTCAGGATTCATATGTATATACAATGTTTAAATAACTTTTTTAAATCATTGGACAGCTGCCCACATGAGTACTCAGTATAGCTTTCCCTTTCACAAGAACCCCCCCCTATATTTTGTCTCATATGTAGATGCATTTACTTGCATATGATCTACACCCATCTGTAGACTTCTTCAGTGCAGCCAAAGTGTTTTTTTTCATTATTAAATCCCTAATACCTGAAAGGATGCCTTGCAGATAGTAGGTGTTTAGTGTTATGAGCTAGCATTTATTATATGATTTTGGTATATGGCACCATGCTAGTCACTATCCCATACAGTTATAATGTAGTTGGTATAATTATTCTCATTTCACAAATCAGAAAACAATTAATAGATTTAAAAATGACTGAGGTCACTGAGCAGATAGATGACTGAGTGAGGATATGATCCAAGTTGATCTGTCCTCAGAGCTTGGGCTGGAACTATTATCAATAATGCTTCTGGTATCCAAATCACCCCACCAAAGAAAACAGGCTCATAGGGTACTATAGCAAGGAGAAAACTTGTTACCACTGCAATCTAAGATGGACTATTATTTGTAACTCAGATTATGGTCTATGAAACCAGTGAAATGTTGTTTAAGAACCAATATCCTGGAGGAGGAAAAAAGATGGCGGCAGAGTAGGAGGGAGTGGGATCGGCTTCCTCTAGCCCACTGGTGGGATATCTGGCTGATTTTCTGAGGAGCGGAGCAATCGCCCAACAGTATCCCAGGAAGATTGACGACCAGGATTGCACATAAAACTGAAAGATCAGCCGGTAGGGAGACTGCTTCGAAGGGAAGAGGTCCCTCAGGTCTCGCGGGGATCTGGGAGGTCTGCGGATCCAGTAGCAGCAGCTTCCCAGTTTGCTCCAGGATCCATGGGAGGGAGCTGGATTGGGGTGTGTGAGTAGCCAAAGCAGACGCGCCCGTCTGTTGGAAGAGCCTTGGTCCCCAGCAGTCCGGAGGTTGGTGTGTACGTGGGGACTGATCTGCAGAGGCTGGCAATCCCAGCAGGAGGAATTGGAGACTGAACTGAAAGGGAAACCCAGGCTCGGAGTTCCGGGATCGGGCGCGCACCTGGCAGAGCCAGTCGGGGGCGGCTGGCATTGGTGCCTGACCAGGCACCCAGGCCTGCGATTTGCAAGCCCCGAATCCAGAGACAAAAGCGATCGGCAAATGCAGGGGCGTGGAGCTCACTCCTGGAGGGCCTGAGACACAACCCAGACCTGCGGTGCAGAGTCCCTGTGTGGAAGAGAAACAGAGGAGCTAAATCGAGCCCCACTGAGGGAAGACACAGACCTCATAAACTCTGACTCAGGGTGGGGGTCAGGCGGCCCAGAGGAGGTGCTGCAATCTCCCAGCAACTCGGCTGGAGGTGGGACGGCAGCTGAGAGTGCAGCCCAGGAAGACAGATCTCCCAGCCTGACGCTGTTGAAGCCAGCCAACAAAAGTCATTTTTTCTTTCTTTTTTTCTTTCTTTTGTTTTCTCTTTGTTTCTTTGTTTGTTTTCCCCCACCCTTCCTCCTATCAGTCGCTCTATATTTTTTAACTCCTTCTACCTTCCCTTCATTTGGTATTCCTAGCTTTCTCTTCCTTTATTTCCTATTTCTTATTATTTTTTATTTTATGTTATTCTCAAATTATTTTTTTCTTTATCTTTTTTCCTTTTCTTTTGCTTTCTTTTCCTTCTTTTTGTCCCGTCCCCTCGCTTCTTTATCAACAGGTGAGACAGTAAAACCTGGAATTGTGAAGAGAATAGAGTGGGACCCAGACAAGAGTCAGCACAAAAAACAGAGACAGTGACACAAAATTAACTTCGCTTCTTCAGAGAGCTTGACAGATCAATTTAAGAACCAGAGTCTAGCAAGAAGAATCCCACAAAAAATGGGAAGACAAAGAAACAATCCCCAAATGAAAGGAAAGGAGGAAGCCCCAGAAAGAATGATAAATGAAACAGAGGCTATCCAAATAACAGATATTGAGTTCAAAGCATATGTTATCAGGCAGCTCAAGAAACTCGAGAAGCTTGATGAACTCACAAAAAACTACCAGAAATTACAGGGAAACTATAATGAACTCACTGCAAAGTATGTCAACATGAAAAAGGAAATAGAAACTATTCACAAGGGCCAAGAGGAAATGAGGAATACAATATCTGAAATGAAGAACACAATAGAAGGAATCAAAAGCAGGCTCGATGAGGCAGAGGATCAGATCAGCGAGCTGGAGGACAAGGTTGAAAAAAGCACCCAAAAAGAGCAAGAACAGGAAAAGAGGCTCAGAAAGAATGAAGAGGTATTAAGGGAAATGCAAGACAACATGAAACGTAACAATATTTGTATAATAGGGATACCAGAAGGAGAGGAAGAGCAGCAAGGGATAGAAAACCTGTTCGAAAAAATAATGATGGAAAACTTCCCTAATCTGATGAGAGAAAAAGCCACACAAATCCAGGAAATACAGAGAGTCCCAATCAAAAGGAACCCTAACAGGCCCACTTCAAGACACATCATCATTAAGATGGCAAAATTTCAAGACAAAGAGAGAATCTTAAAGGCAGCGAGGCAGAACAGGAAGTAACAACAAGGGAACCCCAATAAGGTTAACAGCTGACTTCTCAATGGATACACTCCAAGCCAGAAGAGAATGGCAAGAAATATTCCAAGTAATGAGAACCAGAGGCCTGCAACCAAGACTACTCTACCCAGCAAGGCTCTCAATCAAGATAGATGGCCAAATAAGGAGCTTCCCAGACAAAAAAAGTCTAAAAGAATACACTTCCACCAAACCAGCTCTGCAAGAGATCTTTAAGGGACTGATTTAAGGGAAGGAAGAGAAAGAGAGAGAGTGAGGAACACAGGTACAAAAAAAAAATGGCAATGAATAAGTACCTATCAATAATAACCTTAAATCTAAATGGATTAAATGCTCCAATTAAAAGACATAGAATAGCAGAATACATAAGAAAGCACGACCCACACATATGCTACCTACAAGTGACCCAACTCAGGACAAAAGACTTACACAGACTGAAAGTGAAGGGCTGGAAACAAGTTTTCCAAGCAAACGGACAAGAAAAAAGAGCTGGGGTAGCAATACTCATATCAGACAAAATAGACTTCCAAAAAAAGGGCCATCAAGAGAGATCCAGAAAGACACTTTATAATACTCAAGGGAAGAATCCACCAAGAAGAAATAAATATTGTAAATATATATGCACCCAACACAGGAGCACCCAAATACATAAAGAAAATTTTGGAGGACTTCAAGAAGGACATTGATAGCAACACAATTATAGTAGGGGACTTCAACACCCCACTGTCAAAAATGGACAGATCCTCCAAACAAAATATCAGCAAAGACATTGTGGCACGGAACAATGCCCTAGAAAAAATGGACTTAATTGATATGTATAGGGCCCTTCACCCCAAAGAAGCTAAATACACATTCTTTTCAAATGCACATGGAACATTTTCAAAAATAGACCATATGATAGGACACAAAACAAGCCTCAACAAATTCAAGAAAATTGAAATCATACCAAGTATTGTCTCTGACCAGAAGGGACTGAAATTAGAAACCAACCCCAAGGAAAAAACCCAAAACACTCAAAAACATGGAGACTGAATAGCATGCTGTTAAACAATGAATGGGTCAAGGACGAGATTAGGGAAGAAATCAAAAAGTTCCTTGAAAGAAATGAAAATGAACTGACAACAACCCAAAACTTATGGGACACAGAGAAGGCAGTCCTGAGAGGGAAGTTCATAGCTATACAGGCCTACCTACAAAAAACAGAAGCCGTTTACACAAACAACCTAATCCTACACCTACAAGAACTCGAGGAACAACAGCAAAGAAAACTCAGAGCAAGCAGAAGCTTAGAGACTAAAAGGACAATTCTAAGAATCAATGAATCCAGGAGCTGGTTCTTTGAAAAGATAAACAAAATAGATAAGCCTTTATGCAAGCTCATCACAAAAGAAAGACAGAGGACCCAAATAAACTCAATCAGAAATGAAATAGGAGATATTACAACTGATGCCACAGAAATACAAAGGATTATAAGTCACTACTACGAAGAACTGTATGCCAAGAAATATGAAAACCTAGGAGAAATGGACAAATTCTTAGAAAAATATAATCTTCCGAAACTCAATAAGAAAGAAACAGAAAGCCTGAATCAACCAATAACAACGGACGAAATTAAAGCAGTAATCAAAAAACTCCCAGCACACAAAAGCCCTGGACCAGATGGTTTCACAGGAGAATTCTACAAAGCATTTAAGGAAGAACTAACACCTATCCTTCACAGACTATTCCAAAAAATCCAAAATGATGGATACTCCCAAACTCTTTATGATGCCATCATCATACGAATCACAAAACCAGAAAAAGACACAACGAAGAAAGAAAACTTCAGGCCAATATCACTGACGAACATTGACACTAAAATTCTCAACAAAATATTAGCAAACCACATCCATCAATACATTAAAAAGATCATTCACCATGACCAAGTAGGTTTCATCCGAGGGATGCAAGGATGGTACAACATTCGCAAAACATCGGATAAACAAAAGCAAAGACAAAAATCACATGATCACATCAATAGATGCAGAAAAAGCATTTGATAAGGTACAGCATCCATTTATGATAAAAACACTTAGCAAAGTGGGAATAGAGGGAGCATTCCTCAACATAATAAAGGCCATATATGAGAAACCTACAGCCAACATTATACTCAATGGACAAAAGCTAAAATCTTTCCCACTAAGATCAGGAGCAAGACAAGGTTGCCCACTCTCACCACTTCTATTCAACCTAGTTCTGGAAGTTTTGGCCACAGCAATCAGATAAGAAAAGGAAGTAAAAGGCATCCAAATTGGAAAGGAGGAGACCAAACTGTCGCTGTTTGCAGACGACATGATAGTATACTTAGAAAATTCTATAGACTCCGCCAAAAAACTTCTCGATCTAATAATTGAATTTGGCAAGACAGCAGGATATAAAGTCAATATCCAGAAATCAAAGCCATTCTTGTATGCCAACAGTGAAACAGCACAAACATAAATCAGGAAAACAATCCCATTTGATATAGCAACAAAAAAAATAAAATACCTGGGAATAAACCTAACCAAGGAGGGAAAAGACCTGTACTCAGAAAACTACACAACACTGAAGAGAGAAATCACGGAAGACACAAATAAATGGAAACATATACCATGCTCATGGATTGGAAGAATCAACATCATCAAAATGTCCATACTCCCCAAAGCAATATATAGATTCAATGCAATCCCTATCAAAGTTCCAATGACATATTTCATGGAGATGGAACAAACACTTCAAAAATTTATATGGAACCATAAATGTCCCCGAATATCAGCTGCAATTTTGAGAAAGAAGAGCAAAGCAGGAGGGATCACAATTCCTGATATCAAACTATATTACAAGGCCACTGTTATCAAAACAGCTTGGTACTGGCATAAAAACAGACAGATAGACCAATGGAACAGAATAGAGAGCCCAGAAATAAACCCGAGTCTCTACGGGCAATTAATCTTCGACAAAGGGGGCAGAAGCGTAAAATGGAATAAAAATAGCCTCTTCAAAAAATGGTGTTGGGAAATCTGGATGGCTACCTGCAAAAAAATGAAACTCGAGCACCAACTTACACCATACACAAAGATAAATTCAAGGTGAATAGAAGACTTAAATGTAAGTTGTGACACCATAAAAGTTCTAGAGGAAAACATTGGTAGGAAAATCTCAGACATTCCATGCAGCAACATCTTCAATGATATGTCCCCTAGAGCGAGGGACATAAAGGAAAGAATAAACAAATGGGATCTTATCGAAATAAAGAGCTTCTGTGGGGCTAAAGAAAATAATATTAATATAAAAAGAAAACCAACTGTATGGGAAACCATATTTGCCAATGATACCTCAGACAAGGGTCTGATCTCCAAAATATATAAAGAACTCATATGACTCCACTCCAGGAAGACAAAAAACCCAATTAAAAAATGGGCAAAAGACATGAACAGACACTTCTCGAAAAAAGACATACAGAGGGCCCGGAGTCATATGAAAAGATGCTCAACATCATTAGCCATCAGAGAGATGCAAATTAAAACCACAATGAGATACCACCTCACACCAGTCAGAATGGCCATATCAACAAAGCAACACATAACTGTTGGAGGGGATGTGGAGAAAAGGGAACCCTACTGCACTGTTGGTGGGAATGCAGACTGGTGCAGCCATTGTGGAAAACAGTATGGAGCTTCCTCACAAAATTGAAAATGGAACTGCCTTTCAACCCAGCAATTCCACTACTGGGATTATACCCTAAGAATCCTGAAAAACCAATTCAAAAGAACCTTTGCACTCCTATGTTCATAGCAGCACAATTCACAATATCTAAGTGCTGCAAACAACCTAAGTGCCCATCTACAAATGAATGGATCAAGAAACTATGGTACATTTATACAATGGAATTCTACGCAGCAGAAAGGAAGAAGGAGCTTATACCCTTTGCAACAGCATGGATGGAACTGGAGAGCATTATGCTAAGTGAAGTAAGCCAGGCGGTGAGGGACAAATATCATGTGATATCACCTTTAACCGGATTATAACCAACAAAAGTAGAAAGCAAGCAAAACATAACCAGAGACATTGAAATTAAGAACAGTCTAACAATAGACAGGGGGGAGTGGGGAGGGGACAATGGGGAGAATAGTTTTCAGGAATCACTGTAGAGGACACATGGACAGAACTAAGGGGGAGGAGGGAGGCTGGGGGGGAGGTAGGGCAGGAGGGGAACGGAGCGGGTAGGGGAGAGGATGCAAATAACTGTAATTAAACAAAAAAATTTAGAATTTAAATAAAAAAGAAGCAATATCCTGTGTAGAAAAGATGGTAGATAATGGCAGAAAGTTCCATGGATGGGGTTAGGCAGATGGAGACCCCAAATACAACGCCATGCCAAGGGAATTGGCAAAGAGCAAGAGGATTCAAGTGGAAGGATGAAGCCATACTCTAGAATGATTTTTGAACTAGAAAGTGTAGCTGTGGCAGTGCTTGAATTTGTAAGAATGCCAATCAGCTCAAACTGCTAAATAAGGATCCATCTATTCAAAAATTTTTATTTATTGAGAATCTTCACTTGCTCATCCACTGAAGATGCAAAGATGAGCAAACCATATCCCCTGGAGCAAAGGACATTCTACATGTTTGCACAGACTTAGTTTCACAGTGGGTACTCACATTGCCTTGTATCCATGGCTGCCCAGCAATAATTAATGCTAACAGGGTATGCTTTCTTTATTTTTTCCTTTTTAAATATATTTTATTGATTATGCTATTACATTTGTCCCAATTTTTCTCCCCTTTATTCTCCTCTATCCTGTACTGCCCTTCCACCATCATTCCTCTACCTTACTTCATGTCCATGGGTCATACATATAAGTTCTTTGGCTTCTCCATTTCCCATGCTATTCTTTTTTTATTAACTTTTTTATTGTTGCTAAGTACAGTTGTCTCCATTTTCCCTACACCACTCCCCCCTCAACCCCAGCCATTCCAACTTCCCACCCTTGATCCTACTCCCCTTTAGTTTTGTCCATGTGCCCTTTATAGATATGCCCTAAGAAGGTATTCTTATTGAGCAGTCACTACAAGTCAGGCACTGTTCTGCTTTTCATGCTTTAAAATGTTCTATCCTCACAACAGCTCTTTCAGATAGGTAAAATTAACATTATCATGATGAGGAAATGGCAGAACAAACAAGTTATGATACTTGCCCAAGGTCACACAGTGAGTCAAGGTCAGATTTGGGACTGGAACATAGGCAATTCGTAGAGTTAAAAATTTGAGCTCCTAACTTCCACATGGAGTAGTTCTTTAAGTATTACTCATTACCTAGGTTCTCTTTTATTTAATCACATTCATTTATTTAACAAAGCTTTATTGAGAGACTACTCTGTGTTTAGAATAGATCTGGGAATGTAACTGTAAAGAAGATAGACAAGGTTCTAATATCAATACAGGACTGCTAACTGGCCCATGAGATTCAAGAAAGAAACACCATCCCATCTGTCCCCTTTAGGAGCCCAGCCACGTCCACCTCTATTGCAAAAAGCTGCACATGCTTCCTAGTAAAGGCTAATACTAAAGAGAATCAAGAAAAACGCCACCAACTCTCATGACTTCAAAATCCTAGGACTTTGGTTTGAATCTTTTCTATGTTGGTATTGGCCAGTGTATGAGTATAATGGCAAATATTTCAACTGCTGTATGAAAGGGAGTTCATACTAGAAATATTTAATTCCTAGAGCTAAGGAATTTAATTCAATAAAAATTATATTGATTGAGAATTTGTGGCCACACTACTGCCCTTAGGAAAAAATGACCGTGTTTGTGTAAATTTAAGAACATTAGGCTACACATCCCTAAGGCAGTGCGGACCACAGTCAGCAAAGGTCTAGAAAGTACATTTTCAAATGAAAGAACATATCCAGTTGTATTTGTCTGTGGCTATATTATCATGGTAAATACTTAGTGTTATTGCATAATTTTATTTCTTAAAAGAAAAGCAAAACTGATTATAAACATATAGAGAATAGGGTAAATGGATGTTTAAAATGTTCTTGTTTTTGAGTTAAATAATGAATAAGTGAAAATTCAATTTTTAAGGATAGTGACAAAAAGGATGAAAAACAGATTTCATCTGGACCATGTGGGAAGCCCATCTACAGAGGAACACATGCCATTATCTGCAAAATGTGTCATATTTACAATCAAGCAGAAGATTCCATATTGCACCTCGACATTCAGTCATTTTAATCTTCATTCTGCCTTTTTTACTCTGGTTTCAGTATCAATCTTGTTTTATTGGCATGGGTCTCAAGGACAGCAAATGCTAGAAACCAGCATTTTGGACTAGCAAAAGTGAATAATACTTGAATTCTAATGTACAGATTTTTACTGAGAGCTCAGAACAGGTCCTTGAGATATTTTATATTATCTGTTCAACACACATTTGCTGTCACTGGATCCTGTGCTATGGACTGGGATACAAACCTTAATAATATATACTTACTGGATCAACAAACTTGCAGTCTATTGGGAGAGTAATACAGAAGCAGATGAATGTAAAATGGGAAGTGAGTTCTGAGTTATATGTCAAGCTGGCTTAATTCCCACAGGAATGTACAGCTGTGGCTGAGGTTCTCAGAAGAAGGCAAAAAGTCATTGAGTGGCAATACAGGTGTAGGTTAAAGCAGTGGTGGTTAAGGGGACCAGTTTTTGCATCAACTGTATTTGTGCCAAGGCTCTATTTAGGACCTAAGAGGCATGAGACTCTGAACAAGTTATTAACACCTCAGAGCATCCATACTGATGAATTTTCCTCAGAGAAAAGATATAGTCAGAAATCTGCTTCAGAAAGGTTTCTCAGGCATCCATGTGGAGAGTGGATTGGAGTAGGAAGTAAGGCTAGAGGTAGTAATGGAGAGGAGAGAGTCCTCTTGTGCTGAGGAAATCAACATCTCCAAATGCAGGCTCTTTTATATGCACTGCCCAGCATCTGGCAGTGCCAGTGCTTACAATGATTCACCATATATAGTATTTAATTCAGGTTTGGCAGGTGGCCAGGGACCAGCAAGGAAAGCTCCCCCTTCTTTCTGCTTAGCACACAGGGCCCATTCAGTATCATCCCTTTAGAAGATGACTGGGCTTCTTGCCCTCCAATCCCTGATCTCCACTGGCCCTGGGGAAAGGACAGGCTTTCGGAATTAGAAAAACAGTACCCTTCCTCATCATTCTCAGCTACCCTACTGTCTAGGAGTTCATGGATTGTCACAGAGGCAGCAAAGCTTTTAGTGCATTTACTGTTGGGGGAGTCTCTTGTAGATGTATACTCTGTCTACCTCTGTCCCCAACAGGATGTGGGCAGAGTATATCTCGGCTGGACTGGAGCCACGATGCAAAAATGCACAGCATCTTCATGTTTCCTGACTGCAAAAGGGCTTGTTCTTGCTCACTGAGACAGTGTTTGCTTGCAAGGATAATTTTAAAGTGGTTTGAGGTTTTTCCCTGGGCATGTTTTTTGCTCTGGTTTTGGTGCTACTCTTCAAGAACAGCAAAAACAAAACTAGGGCCCAAGTCTTTTTCTCTATTAAGGGCCTTCAGAAATGCTGCTGTAAAGAAACCTGTTTAACTTTCCTTAAACCAGTTTCCCCAATGTGTTTGGCATTGAATACTTTTCCCCATACATCTGTTTTCAACTTTATTGAAAAGCAAGCAAAACATAACCAGAGACACTGAAATTAAGAACAGTCTAACAATAGACAGGGGAGAGGGGGGTGGGGACAATGGGGAGAAGAGTTTTCAGGAATCACTGTAGAGGACACATGGACAGAAC
>PVJI01027535.1:0-17557 GCA_004026765.1 Micronycteris hirsuta
AAAAAAAAAAAAAAAAAAAAAAAAAAAAAAAAAAAAACGGATGAGTAAGAAGCCATAAACAGTGGAATAGAAAAAACAAAACAAAACAGTGGAATAGATTGTGCATTATAAAGGAAAATCAAGTGACTGAAAATCAAAGCACAATTCTCAAAGACAAAACTGTCCCTTAAAGCACAACATACCATCTCTGAAAAGATACTGGAAAGTGTGAATGAGGGCAGGTGGTGAGTTCCATAGCAGGTTAGGAACAGCAAATGAACTCTTTTTTTTCCCTCTTGAGATCAAAAGATGCTGTTAAAACACTAGATTCTGAAAATCTGACTAGTGTTTTATGGAAAATAATGTGCAGGGTATTTTCCCCCTCTTTTTTTTTTTTTTTGACTACTTCCATATATGACACAGATATCCCAAAGGCTGAAGTCAGTTTCAAGGAGTGTCCGAGTACAGCAGGGTTCATGGACTGGGCACCCAGACAAAGGATTGCATTTTGAGTCAGAGCAGAGGGGTTGGTGTTAGAAACCCAGCGGATCTTGGTCTAACATAAGAGCTGTATTACTTATCTATGGATGCATAAAAAATTACCCTAAAACTTAGCAGCTGAAAACAATATGCATTAATTACCTTAACAGTTTCTGGGGGAGTCAGGAGCCCAGGGGAATTTAGCTGGGCCATTCTGGTGCAAAGTCTCAAGGATTCAAGCTGTTAGCCAAGGATGCCATGTCCTGAGGTTGACTGGGGGTGGAGGGTCTGCTTCCAAGCTCACTCACATGGGTGTTGTCAGGAGGCTGCATTTCCTTTCTGACTGTTAGCTGTAGGCTTCAGTTCCTTGTTCTGTGGGCCTCGTCGCAAAATGGCAGAGATCCAAGACCGAAATTTGCTATCTTCATAACCTTATCTTGGAAGTGACACAACATCACCACTACCACATGCTATTGTGATAAGGGAGGGAACTTCACAAGAGGCGACTCCCAGGAGGCGGATATCACTGGGGGCCAACTTGGAGGCCAGGTGCCACAGGCCTGAAAGCATTTATTAATAAGATTGTTCTCTCTAGGAAATGTCAGGTTAAGGGAACCCAAGAGCATAGGGATATCTTTGTTTGAACAAATAATTGTATATTTTTTAGTGGTCACTGCACCACACGTATTTAAAACTGGGTCAGCAAAGTATAACCTTCGGGCCAAATTTGATTCTGCCTATTTTTGTATGTCCCATGAACTGAGGGTGGTTTTACTTTTTAAATGGTTGGAAAAAATAATTATTATATTTAATGACAAGTGAAAATTACATAATTTGCATTTAGCGTCCCTAAATAAGGTTTTATCAGAACAGAGCTACACTCACTTGTTGAGGTAATGCCTACAGCTGCTTTTGTGGTAAAACAGCAGAGCTGAGTAATTGTAACACAGACTGTAGGGCCCACAAATTCAAAAGTATTTCCTATTTGCCTCTTTACTTAAAAAGTTTGTCAACTCCTGACCTAAAAGGATATTTTAAATAAATTTAAAATACTATCCTTATTATTTATAAATGATAAAGAATATGAAGAACTTTTTATTGATAATAAATTGTTGCAAATTCTGGCCTGCAGAATTCATATGCCATGGCAGGTGTGTAAGTAAATTCACACGGAGTATACTGGACTAGAAAATCCAGGACCATGCGACCCCTCTCCAATCATGTCGAGAGAGAGGCCACGATCTTTGCCCCGATAGGTTTTTATTGTCATTTCATGGGCACATTACATCAGAATGGTCTTCATTAACTATGCATAGATTGTAGATTTACATTAGGTGGTAGATGCCCAGGACAGCGCATCAAAAGGATAGCTATGCAAATGGAAAGACAATAGGCTTCAGACAGAACTCAAAAGGAATAACAATACGGGTCTAAGGAAGCTAGGCATGCATTAGCATAAGTTCTTTTGATTCAGGGAGAGAGAGGTTTTAGCATGAGCCAGTTTTAAATCTAAGAAATAGACTACCCTGATTCCCCACAGGAAATTCTGCTGTCACACACGTGGGGCCTGCTTGCTGTCCCATGTTCCACTGGAGCTTTTCTCTCTTAGACATGAAACATTAGCACTACATTTCCCAAGCTGAGACGCATGAATTCCCTTTAGTAAAGTATGTCAAAGGGATTAATACTTATGTAAATGTAAATTAATATTTGTATGATGAAGTAATAAATCTTATAGGCACTCTGATATTGCTACATTTATTCAGTATATATCCACTTCAGATATTTAATGAACAAAGTGCTTACTTTAATAGACAGTTGGAGACATTATCAAACACTTTTGGCATTTGATGAGAGGAAATTCTCTTCATTTGTTATATGAACAGATATTTAATCTTTAAATTATCATCTAGTTGTATCAATTAACTTTTCTCTTATATGATACAAAAAAATCAGAATATAATGACAAGCAAAATAAAGAAAAAACCTACCTACAGTTCTACTTACCCCATAGAATATAATCACTGTATATTTTAGTGTATATTTTATACTGATATTTTAGTATGTATGTTTATGTGTGTGTGTACCTATTCACCTGTTTATCTGTCTAGATCTATCTATATATAGAGAGAAACTATAAAACTTCATAGAGACTTTAGTTTGATACAGTATATTTTGTATATTTGAAAATGCAATATGGCATTTATGTAATGTTTCCCAAACATATTTTGACTGTCAAAACTATTTCTTCAACTTTTGGCCAAGATGGAGGTGTAGGTAGATACACATCACTTCCTCACACAACCAAAAAAAGGATAACAACCAACTGAAAAACAAAAAAAATAACCAGAACTGCCAGAGAATCAAACTGTATGGAAGTCCAAGAATCAAGGACTTAAAGAAGAAACGTTCACTGAGATGGGTAGGAGGGGTGGAGTCAGACAGCCAGGGCAGGGAGGATGCAAGTTGAGGTTGCAGCTGGCAGACTGGAGGGTCCTATGTTCACATGCAGATAAAAATTGAGAAAAACAACTGGGGAGCAAGCAATTCCAGCCCAGGACAGACTGCATAACCCAGGGTTCCAGCTATGGGAAATTAAAGCCTCATAACCTCTGGCTATAAAAATCTGTGGGGGTTGTAGCCCTGGCTGGTGTAGCTCAGTGGATTGAGCGCAGGCTGGGAACCAAAGGGTCACGGTTCAATTCCCAGTCAGGGCACATGCCTGGGCTGCAGGCCAGGTCCCCAGTGAGGGCCATGTGAGAGGTAACCATACATTGCTGTTTCTCTCCCTCTCCTTCTCCCTCCCTTCACCTCTCTCTAAAAATAAATAAATAAAATCTTAAAAAAAATTTTTTTAATTTGTGGGGGTTGTAGAAGCATAAGAAACTGCCAGTCTCTCAGGAGAGTCTGTTTGAGGAGCCTATGGGGTCCTAGAACATACATAAGCCCACCCACCCAGGTATCTGCACCAGGACAACACCTGGAAGGGTGTCATTCATTTGCAGGAAGTGGAGGAAGTGACTGAAAGTGGGGTGAGAGCCGAGCAAGTGGCACTGTTCCTGCTCTGACCCCTCCTCCACATACAGCACCGCAACACAACAAAGTGGGTTGCCCCGCCCTGGCGAATACCTAAGGTTCCACCCATTACAATGTAACAGGTGCACCGAGACAAAGAAATATGGCCCAAATGAAAGCACATATCAAAACTCCAGGAAAAGATCTAAGCAAAGAGGTTATGGCCAACTTATCAGATGAAGAGTTCAAAATACTGGTAATCAGGATGCTCAGAGAAATGATTGCGTATGGCTGCAAAAAAAAAAAAAGAAAGAAATGAAGGCTATACAAAGTGAAATAAAGAAAAATATACATGGAACCAACAATGAAGGGAAGGAAACCAGAACTTAAATCAATGATTTGGAACAGAAGGAAGAAATAAACGTTCAACTGGAATAGAATGAAGAATCAAGAATTCAAAGAAATGAAGAGAGGCTTAGGAACCTCTGGGACAACTTTAAATGTACCAACATCTGAATCATAGGGGTGCCAGAAGGAGAAGAGGAAGAGCAAGAAATTGAAAACTTATTTGAAAAAATAATGAAAGAAAACTTCCCCAATCTGGCAAAGGAAATAGACACACAAGTCAAAGAAGCTCAGAGAGTCCCAAAGAAGTTGGACCCAAAAGGGCCACACCAAGACACATGATAATTAAACTGCCAAAGATTAAAGATAAAGAGAGAATCTTAAAAGCAACAAGAGAAAAGAAGAGCGTTACCTACAAAGGAGTTCCCATAAGACTATCAGCTCATTTCTCAAAAGACAACTTGCAGGCAAGAAGGGGCTGGAAAGAAATATTCCAAGTGATGAAAAACAAGGACCTATAACCGAGATCACTCTATCCAGGAAAGCTATCATTTAGAATGGAAGGGCAGATAAAGTGTTTCCCAGTCAAGGTAAAGTTAAAGGAGTTCATTATTACCGAGCCATTATTATATGAAATGTTAAAGGGACTTATCTAAGAAAAAGAAGATCAAAACTATGAACACTAAAATGACAACAAACCCACAACTATCAACAACTGAACCTAAAAACACCAAAAACTAGAAAATACTGAACAACTAGAATAGGAACAGAATCATAGAAATGAAGATCACATGGAGGATTATTAGCAGGGAGAGGGGAGGGGGGAGGGAGGAAGGTACAGGGAGTAAGAAGCATAAATGGTAGGTACAAAATAGACAGGGGGAGGTTAAGAATAGTATAGGCAATGGAGAAGCCAAAGAACTTCTACGTATGACCCATGGACATGAATTAAAGGGGAATGCTGGAGGGAATGGGGGTACTGGACAGAGGGGGATAAAGGGGAGAAAAACGTGGGACAACTGTAATAGCATAATCAATAAAATATACTTAAAAACTATTTCCTCAAAACTAATATTAATATTGCTGAGTGTGCTAGTGTTCCATAAACAAGTGTTTCCACGACTATTGAGAAACTCTATATTAGATACACATCTGAAGATACTGCCTATGTCTCACTTGTTGAGGGGATGGAACAAATTTACACCACCTACTATTTACTTGTAAAGTGAACATAGTCAAACTTTATTTTTCTCTAATTATGTGTAATGTACTTAGGGGGTCTGTGCCCAGTGTGGACTCTTGTCCTTGGTGGGACAAGGGGCAGGAAGAGCATGGAGGCAGCAAGATGTCACAAGCTTTAGCAACTGATACTTGCTCGAGAATCCCACCAGGAGAGTGAGGGCCAAACCAGGGTTTCTTTCTCACAGTGGTGATGATAGATGTGAGGAAACATAAATTCACGAACACTTGGCTATGACCACACAGAAGGGAGAAAAAATAAAGGCTCAACATTCAAAAACACCCCCTTTTACCCACCTTGCTTCTATGGTAACGGAACCACCCATACTCATTTGCACATGCGGTCTTAGTGGGAGTGCCAAATACGGTGCTCTGTGCTGGCCATTGGTCAGGACAGAAAGTAGCCTGGAGATGAGTTGGCCAATGACCAAGTCCTCAGGAGACTGATCCCAATTACTGGGGGCTGAGGGCCACCCAGGTTCCTGTGCATTCTGAGGACTGGGTGTTTTGTTTAAATTATGGGAGCTCACCAGTATCCTTGTAACAACTACTTTTTATTATTTAAGTAAGTGAAGGGTAACAAAATCCTAACACTTTGGAATAAGGGTTATTTTAAGCTGAAGGCAACTGAGAAGAGCAGATACAGGAAAGCTCTTTGCCCTCCTCCTATTTGCCTAAAAGCAGGACAAAAATTTGTAAAGGTATCCCTCCCACCCCTCTCTACAAGGAAGGCCAGGAGTTAATCACCAAGACTGCTCTAGACCCTTACCGACTCAGACACGGCACCAGAGAAATCTGCATTACAAATCTTGCTGAAACTAGCCCGCATCTACCATTAGCTTCCCCCATAAATTTGCCTCCCCACAGTTTGCCGTTCCTAGAAGCTCAAAGTCCGTTTCCTTTGCCTGTCACTTCTCTACAAAAGTATTGTTTTTTGCTAAAAGGCTATGTAAGCCCATAAAGTTTTAAAAGTAACATTTGCCTTTTTTCCCTTCATTTTTCTTGTTTATATTTTCTAGAATGAATAACGCATATGTATTGTTTGTGCCACAAAATGAAAGGATACTCGAGCTATTTTTACAAACAGGATCCAAGGTGGGGATGGGACTGCACACTGGTTACCACAACTGAGCTTTCTCAGTTAGATCTGATTTTTGGGTAGATTTTTTAAAAAGTTGAGACAGGAAGTATATGGGTTATTTAGTCTGATAAAAATAAGCAAACATGTTTTTCTAAAGAGACAAGGTTTTTTCCTGGCACTGAGTTTAAGGAGAAATGTTGTATGTGTGTGGGTTCTTGTTTAAAGTACACTGAGTAATTTAATAAATATCTTAAAATGTGGTTTTGCAAAAGACAGAATGTTCTGCAAATGAGTTTTTTATTAGTATGTTGTAAAAACTAAGAGACCGTCAACGTAAGAAATGTCCAAACCTGTAAGAATTTTTATGAATTTATTTGAGCCAAACTGATGACAATTGCCAGGAAGCAAAAACTCAACGGACTGAGGGAATGCTCCAGAAAAATGGCAATTTTGCACCTTGTTTTATAAATCACAATCAAAAGAGGAAGTGGAAGGGGGTTACATAAAATCCTGCAGTGATGGATTAGGGAGGCAGGACAAAGCAAAGTGGGTGGGGGGAACCTCTGGGACTGGATAAAAAGTAAATTGATAGACACATACTTCTTTTACACAGGTGGGTATACAGGATACTTAACAGTCAGCAATCAACAGGATAACAATAAAAATGAGGGCTTGTGGCCTGAGCTGGTGCAGGGGTTATGATGCCCCAGGAGTTTGGAAATAGGGACGTTACCTTGACATTCCAAAAGTATGTTATCATAGGTGCAAAAGACAATAGAGAGGCTCGATTAAGGTAAAGACTGACTTTTGTCAGGGAAGAGTCTAACTTAGGGCATGACTACCCGCCATGAACCACTTTTAGTGAGAAAGTTTTCATTTCAGACCATCCTGTGTGGTTGCTCTAGGTCACTGAGTTTGTGAGGCCACCATGCAGGCACCCCTTTAGCTTGTCAGGTTTAGTATGTGGCCCCCTTTTGTCCACAAGACTTACATTATATCTCAACAAAGCGAAGACTTCTGCAAGAAACTAAAATAATAAGATCAAGGTTAAGTTTCATTTTCCAGATATCATACCAGGTGTGGAACGAGGTTCAGAACAGGGTGTAGGCTAAGAAGCCCCCAAGCCCCCTACAAGCCTAGCTTGGGGGCTGGGAAAAGCAGCAGGACAGGGGTTGAGAGTTATTTTGCATGTCAAAATACTTTGTTAGCCTCAGAAATACTGAATAGTCTGCCTGGGCCAGGAAGATGGGTGTGACTTTGACCCATGATGTAACTGGGAGGCAGCTCCCCTGTTACAGCACCTGCAGGAGAACTTGGAGATGGTTCTCTCCACACCACGGGGTTACGCCCGCCTCGATTAACTATGGCAGCCAAGAAAGGCAGAAAATACAGAAGTGCTAGCAGTTGTAGCCGATTGTGGGAGGAGTTGGAAATGGGAGGAGTTGGAAATGGGAAGACCCAGGCTGGGATTTAAACAAATAGGCAGGTCACCATGTGCCAGGAGGACAATGTGGGACAATGCAGGACTGTGCAGGTCAATAGGGGGTGAAAGGACTCTTGCTGGTCGGCCATGAGGAGGTGCCATGTGGTTTTAGATTAAGAATTGGAGTTCGCAGTTACACAGCTGTTGGTGCTGGAAACCACGGTAGACCTGCCCAGCTGAGCAGATTACTGGGGGAAACTGGGAGAAGTGAGCTGCAGACTTCTGTCTTTTTCTTCTGGAAGATGGTACTTCTGACTGGCATGCTCTGAGACTGGCCTGACCGGGCAGAGGGGGAGGGCAGGACTGTGTGTTTGTGGATGTATCTTTGTTTCTAAAGGGAGTGAGGTTTAACAGAGAATTCCACCATTATTCTAAACCTGTATAACTTTTAATTAAATAATTCCTTTCCTTTTTACCAAAATCTGGCATTGAGAGCTACAGTTTTTAACACAGCAGCGGGCCTAAAGAACCAGGAGTAACAAAAGACCCCTGGGGGTGTGTTCTATAACAGTATCACCTGGTATCTGTAATAGTTCCTAGCTCTCACTCTCACTTACTTCAGAGCCAAATTGAGAATTTCACTCCTTCTTACAAAGTAGGTCAAAATTCACAATTTGTTTTTAACAACAGACAGACGTATTTGTGGTTAGCTTGTTATTCGCATTCCTCACCCAACAGCAGAAACTTAATCAAACTAATCCAGTAGAGTTTGTTCCTCTTTCCAGTTACCTATTTCTCTTCCCCGAATTGCTACAAATCCTCTCTGTGGTCCAGGTTTAGCTTTTGTCTTCAATGAGGATTACCCAGCTCTGTCTACCTTATTCAACAAACAAACAACAACAATAAAAGACTTGGTTTGGTTAGTGGAATCATTTCCATTTATTGTTCTCAAGCAAGACCTTGCTGCCTTACCAGCCCCAAAAATGACATCTGAAGAACTTCTGCTTTTGACATGATGGTGGGCCAGATAGTCTCCTCTTACAGAACAAATGGAAGGTACAACACAATTTTTATTATATCGCTTATATCACAGAAAATAGAGAACCTTCTAAAGGAAAAAACCAAAAACAAACCCAAAGAACCTTGAGTGCCACTGGGAAGACAGAATTGAACAGGAGGCAAATGAAATCGCAGTCCAATACCATGTGGATAAAAACAGAATGGGATTCTACACCATCAATAAACAGCGAAGTTAGACTACCAAGAACTTCAGATATTAGAGTAGCAGATAGAAAATATAAAATAGCTACGGGTGAAATGTTTCTAATTACAGAAGATGAAATCACAAAGGCGAAGAATGTCAAAGGAGACTATAAAATATACTCAGTGGCTATGAAAAAGAATTTAAAACCCAATGAGACCAAATAGCAGCAATCCATTACCAAAAAAGTGTTACAGATATGGGGAAAGAATCAAATATCTACCAGCAGTAGAATGGATATATTTATTTATTATTATTGTTTGGTTTTGGCCAAAGTTTTTATTTAGTGTTCTGAGGTTGCTTAACACACACTAAAATGGTCTTATTGAGGGAGGGGGAGGAAGAGGAGGTTCTTGTAGATTCCCAAGGAAATGTCAGAAAGGCAAAATGTAGCCAGCTCTATCCATTTATTTTGGGTTTACCTGGTGAACAGCACTTTTTTTAAAATTAGTTTTTTGGGTTTTTTTTTTCAGAGAGACAGGAAGGGAGGGAGAAAGAGAGGGCGAGAAACATGGATCAGTTCCTCTTACACTCCTCCAGTGAGGACCTGGCCCACAACCCAGGCATGCGCCCTGACTGAGAATCCACGTTGACCTTTCCGGTTCACAGGCTGGCCCTCAGCCCACTGAAGCACACCGGCCAGGGCTGAACAGCACTTTCCTTACGTAAGCATCTGATCTCGGGTTTTTCATACTGAGAACATTCGAGATTTCCCTTTGAAGACAGTATGTTATTCTAGGAGTACCATACCCCCAACACCCTCTTAATAGCTAGCTTGTTTGCATGAGCATTGAGATTTATCTCTCCATTTTAGATTTAGATGCCTGCAGAAGATTTTAGAATTGCTTGCCTCACTTACTGGAAAAAAACTTAGAAAGTGGCCTTTAGGGACACTTGGAAAATTACAACCCTAGTACACAAGTCAAGCCTTAACCCATTTAACATTTGCTTTTTGAAAGCAATGTCATAAAATTAAACATATTTACCTTTTTCCTTATAAGAACATAAAAATTATGGAAGGGGAACTTGGGAAATTTAAAAGAGGTAACACAATTTTTTCTTTTAGTAGTCCTTGGGTCGTTATGACAGAATAGGTTCTACTTTTTGTTTTTCATTGAGCAGGGATTTTGGTCCAAAGTTTTGCTTTTAATTTCTGCTTTGCCCCCCCCCCCGCCCCCCTCTTCCTCAGATTGGCTTCCTCCAGGGCCACCACCCCTCCATGCTCCACGGCTTGAATTTCAGTAGGAATCACATGGAGGAGGGTACCCCCTTTCCGTAGAAGGGGAAGCTTTCTTTCTTTTCTGCCAAACCGATCACAATCACTTGAGTAGAGACCACTTCGACTGCTTGAATATCTGTCTCCATGGCCACCAAGCACAGGTGAGCTGCTGTAATCATCGCAGCGACTGCTTCCACCACACAATGACAGGCCTTCGTGCAGGTGGAACACTGCATGAGTTATCATAACCGTCCTATGAATCCCTGTAGGAACTGCCACTTGGATGATCTGAATAGTCACGATCACGACCACAGCCATCTCTATCACTACAGCCTCTTGATGGATAGTCATCATGTGAACTGGAAAGACGGTAATCACGTTAAGTATTATCTCTTGGTGGTGGCACAGAATCTCTTGGATCACGAGAATTTGGGTAATCTCTATTTGAACAGCTGTCTTTCATAGAATATCCACCATTTCTTACGGACAAATAAACATCTCTACCAGAAGGCAGGGGTTCCCTTCAAGGCGGGCCTCCATATCTCTTCCTCGAGATACAGGCGCTCTTCCTGTTCTACTGCTACTGCCAACTGGTCCTGAAAGAACGGACCTTGCAGGAAGAGGATGCCCACTTCTCAGTGGTGTTCATATTTTTACTGGAAGTGGTCCCCTGGTGGAACTCATGTTAAAATTCATGGAATAGCCACCATCATCCAGGTGCCTCCCACATGAGGGACGTCCCTTGGTTCCTCCAGTTTCTCTTCTCTGTTTCTTGGAGGTGGAGGTGGTGATCCACGTCTACCACTTTCGATGATGGTTTATGTAGTGGCTTGTTCTACCTTTAGTGGCTTTTGTGGCTTTTGTCACCTTTGAAAGCCTTGATGGCTTTTCCATCTAAAGACTCTCCATTCATGTCTCTGGCTGCACCCTTAGTGTCTGCTAGGCTTTCAAAGGTGACAAAAGCAAATCTTGATTTGCTGGTTTCACAATCTTTCATCAAGAGTACTTCCACTACTCATGCCTATTTGCCAGATACTACTTCCAGGGCTGTCTCATTTGTTTCTGTGTTGACACCAACAATGAAGAGGTTTCCTGGGAGATCGGCTTCAACCATTTCCCCCCTTGGTGAGAGTCAGGGGGGTAACGACGGTTTCAAGCTCCTACCAGCTCACAGACAGGGACTTCCTAGCAGCTCAGCATGAGGGAGGGCAGTAGCTCTGAAGATGGGAGAGAGAACCTACTGGAACTACTGCGTGAATGGATGCATTTTGGGCAATAGAACACTATTTCAATGAAAATGAATGACTTAGAGCTGTACGTAATAATATCAATGCATCTCTCAATGCTAAACAAAAGAAATAAGATCCTCAGGAATACAGATAATAGGATCTATAAAGGTCTAAAACAAGCAAAATTAAGCTACAGTAATCAAAACAGTTTGGTGTTGGCATAAAGGCGGACATAGACCAATGGAATACAATAGAGAACCCAGAAATAAACTCTTGCATAGATAGATGGTCAAATGATTTTCAACAAGAGTGTGAAGACCCTTTGGAGGGGTGATGAAAAACAGTCTTTCCAGTAAAGAATGTTGGAAATACTGGCATTCACATGAAAAAAAAAAATGAAGTTACACGCTTACCTTACACCATATAAAAATATTAACTGAAAATGGATCAAAGACCTGAATGTAAGACTTAAAAATATAGAACTTTTAGCAAAAAACATAGGGGAAAAGCTTAATGACATTGGGTTTGGCAATGATTTCTTGGATATTATACCCAAAACACAGGCAATAAAAGTAAAAATAGATAAATTGGACTATATCAAAATTAAAAACTTCTCTGAATCAAAGGGCACAGCCAAAAAGGCAACCCATGGAATGGGAGAAACTCTTTGTAAATCATATATCTGGTAAGAGTTTAATATCCAGAATATATAACAAACACCTACAACTCAACAACAAAAAACTTAATAACTATATTTAAAAACTGACAAAGGGCTCAAATAGACATTTCTCTAGAGAGCATGTACAAATGAGCAACAAGCACGTGAAAAGATGCTTGACATCACTTGTCATTAGGGAAATGCAAGCCAAAATCACAATGAGCTATCATCACACATCCAATAGGATGGTCAGTATCAAATAATCAGAAAGTAACAAGTGTTGATGAGGATGTGGAAAAATTGGGACTTTTGTGTACTGTTGGCAGGAATGTATAATGGTGCATCCACTATGAAGAACAATGTGGTGTTTCCTCAAGAATATCAAAAATAGAACTAGTATATGGCTCAGCTATATTACTTATGAGTATGTATCCAAAAGAATTGAAAGCAGAATCTTAAAGAGATAATTGTACAATAATGTTCATAGCAGCTTTATTCATAATAGCCAAATGGTGGAAGCCACCCAAATGTCCTTTGACAAATAGATAAACAAAATGTAATATATACATACAAAGGAATATTATTTGGCCTTTAAAAAGGAAGAAAATTCTCATACATTCAACAACATAGATGAACCTTGAGGACATCATAGTATGCGGGAAATAAGCTAGTCACAAAAAGACAAATATTATATGATTTTATTTATATGAGGAATGTAAAGGAGTCAAACTCACAGGAACAGAAAGGAGTGAGGTTACCAAGGGGTAGGTAGAAGGGCAAATGGGAGCTGTTTGATGTGTATTAGTTTCAGTTGGCAAGATGGAAAGTTCTGGAGCTCTGCTGCCCAACAACGTGAATGCATGTAGTCCTACTAAGCTGTACACCTAAACATCGTCAAGATGAAAACTTGTTATCTCTTTTACCACAATTTAAAAATTTGAAAAACAAGCAAAATTACTATACTGGTTAGAGATACACTTTTATGCGTGCATTTATATGTGCATTTAAATTATAAAGGAAAATGAAAATGATTATCGTGCAGTCCAGAGAGTGGCGATCTGTGGGAGGAGGGAGAAATATATGATGGGGAGGGGTACACGGGCCTTCTAGACTGCTGGAAAAGTTCTTTTTCTTGACATGGGTGGTGATTACACATACTTACTTCATAATGTTTCTTGAAACTGTTTATGTTTTATGCATATCTATAACAGTTAAACTATTTTCTTTAAAGTACATATATGTGTATACACACACACACACACAGAGACTGAATAGTGCATAAAACAGAAAAGTTTAAAGAAAAATTATGAAGACAATATGTGCGCATATATGTATATGCACATATACATGTATGAATATGTAGTTGTTTCCTGTTGCTGTAACAAATTACAACATAGTTTTCAGGCTGAAACAGCGCAAATTTATTATCTTACAGTTTGGAAGTGAAAAGTCCTAAAATAACTCGTGGGAAGGACAGTTTCTTCGGACAACTCTGGGAAAAATCGTTCCCTTGCCTTCTCTAGCTTCTAGAGGCACCCGCGTTCTCGACTCTGGGGCCCTTGATGGCTCCGTGTTCGAACCCGCAGCACGGCGCCTGGCAGTCTCTCCCCTGCCCCGTCACCGCGCTGCCTTTTCCTGGCGCTGGCCCTCCTGCCTCCTTTTATGGAAACCCTTGTGATTGTGTTGGGCCCAACTGAGTAATCCAGGATAACCTCCCCATCTCAAAGTCTTTAATTTCATCACATTTACAAGTCTTTTTTTGCCATTGTAAGGTAATAGTAATATATTCCCAAATTCTAGGGATTAGGTTGTGGGCATCCTTGGGAGGCCCTCATTCAACCAACTGCTAAGGTTTTTTTTTCTTTTTGACAATTTTTGTATTGGATTGTTTGTTTTTTATAATTGAGTTTTGCAAGTTCTTCCTCTATTCCAGATACAAGACAGAAATGTAACCTGCAGAATGTTCTCCCAGTCGGTGTCTTGTCTTTTCATTTTCTTAGTGGTATATTTTGAGGAGCAGAAGTTGTTAATTTTGAAGAATTCCAACTCATCAATTTCATTTTCTTATGCATTATGAATTTGCTGTCGTATCTAAGAAATATTTGCCTAACCTAGGGTCTCAATTATTTTTTTTCTGCAAGTTTTTCTAGTTTTAGGGTTTACATTTAGAGCTACTGTGTTAATTTTTTGTATAAGGTGTGAGGCATGGGTCCTTTTAGAAGGTCAAATCTTCAATAAGTGACAATGCAAAGACTAAAATATAGTTCAAGTTCATCACTGCAGCGGGGATTAGTGACGGATGTTCTATCCCAATGACAGCCTCTTGACCATAGTGAGTGTTCCTCCCAAAGCACCCTTGATTTCCGTTGTCAAGTATGATAACGCAGCTGTATTGAAGATAAAAATTGTATTTATTTTCAACAAAACATAAAAAGTTCCTAAATAAACAATATTCCAAAATAACATTAACAGCAAACCAAAACACCTTACTTAGAAACCAGTTTGAGATGATAAATACCCTTTTCTCTACCACATGTTAAAATGTGTAAATACAGGATTTATTATAGCCACTGAGCAAGAATAAAGCTGATTTACATTGTACTGCTTATTTGAGGAGTTGTATGAACACACCTGAACAGTTTAATTTTATCTTAATTATATTTAGATATATATTTAAATATATTGATTGATATCCTAGAATATTGCTTGTTTGGCCCATCCCTAAAGTAGCTCTTTTTTATGTGCCTCTTCTCAGGTTTCCATAACAGAAATTTCCCCCATACTATTATATTCTAATATTATGTTCTTATTTAGTTCAAATTTGGTAGATAAGAATAAAATATGGGTTCTCAAAACACTCTAGACCTGTACTGACTCGTGTGGCTGGTGGGTTGGGGGACAACCCACAGCCTGAAGTGCTGAAGGTTGAATCCCAGGTGGGCACATGCCTGGGTTGGATGGGGGCGTATGAGAAGCAGCCAATCCATATTTCTTTCGCGCATCCATGTTTCTCTCCCTCCCTCTCCCTCCCTTCCCCTCTCTCTAAAAATAAATAAATAACATCTTAAAAAACACTCTGGACCTTTAAATGGTTAAAATTATTTTTATGTTTACCTTTGCCTTTTGATGTTGTCTGCTTCATTTATTTCGTGAGCCACGATACGCAGGTTTGCACGGACAATGTCTGAACGGGCACTCACACATGCTCAATGCTGCAGGATCAGAGAGAGGAGAACGTGGGCCTTGGCTAGGTGAACTTGGGTTTTGCTCTTTGCTTTTGCACTTATTAGACTTCAGAGAGTTTCTTAGTCTTGCTGATCCTCAATGTTTCCTTCTACAAAATGGAGGTATTGATACCTGCCTTGGACGCATAGACTAGGCGTTTTGTAACATAACTGTATAGAGAAGGCCCTGGGGATTGAGAGGAGACAGAAGTCTGGGCTGGATCCTGAGGGATGGATAGGATGCTTTCTCTGACTTTTGCTTTTCACCTAACAAAGTGTGCATCCCTCCCCCAAGGCCTGCCTTTGCTGTTACCATGGTGATCCAGGTTCTATTTAGCAGGAGTTTGATAAGACAGATTGTTTTTGCCATTTGTGAAATCTCACTCTCTAAAATAAGTACCAATGCATGGCTGCAGTAACCACGTGCGCTGAGCACAGTTTCTGCCACCTCTCAGCCACGCAGGGAGTGCAGACTCCACCATCAGCCTGGCCTGGCGCCACGTCCTGGATTCGGGGTTATGAGGGGCAGCAGTCACCTAAACCCATAAGATGCAGCAGTTGAAGATTGCCGTTGGCTTTTTCAGTTGCCCTTCTCTTCAGTTGCGTTTCTGTTTGCATGCCTTTCTTTCTGCCCCTTCCCTCCGTCAAATACCCGCCCTCAGGTCATTTGTCCTTTGTCCTGAGTTGACACAGTGGGGGGGAGGGGCATTAAAATAGAGATTCTTATAACCGATTTCAGAAAACTTTCACTATAAAAAATTTAAAACAACAAGTAGACAGTGCTCATTAACCCAACTTCAACAATGATCAATTCATGGCCAATGTATATATCTCTGTATATACATTTAAATGTACGTAAATCCCAGAAATTATAATACTTAGTCCACACAGATTTAATAAAACTTCTAAAAGGTAAGAATTGGTGTTGTTGTTTGTATGTGTTTAAAATGATCACACTCCCATTTAAATTGACCTTGGAGATATTCTATTACTCTTGGATAAATTATGAAGAATAAAATTATTGACTTGTACTGTTTCCTTGCATGAAGTTTTAATGGCAGCAAGAATTTCCATTCTGGGGGGGACTTCCGCCAAGATGGCAGCGTAGGTGGACGCACTCACCGCCCGCACATCCAGAGTGTCTAAACAACAAACGCAGTAGTGAAAAAGTAAACAACCAGAACAGACAGAATCGAACTGAAGGGAAGTCAGACACCCAGGAGGTAGGAGAAGATGAACATCCAGGCCGGTAAGCGGGGCAGAACCAAGTGCAGGAGCGGAATGAGAGGCAGCTCTCATGGAGGGACTCACACCGCCAGTGCCTGAATAGGGCACGACCCCCGAACAACAGGGGAATCCTGCAAGCCGGCGACGCTGCCGGAGAGAGGCCAGTGGCAGCCAGCAGAACCGAGTCTGGCAGAAAAGGCGGTGGGGAACTGGGGAGCGGAGGAGTGACGGGAGCCCGCGGTGATCGGAGGCCACCATTGCTTCCTCCCAGGCCCCGCCCCCAGAGGCAATGTCATCCAGAAGCGACCCAGGTCGCCGGCACCGGCTAGCCAACAAGTGCACCAAGATAAAAAGAATGAAAACAGCCAAAATGAAAGATCAGAACAAATTGCAACTAACGGATGACGACATAGTCAACCTATCAGATGCGCAGTTTAAAATGCTTATAATCAAAATGCTAACAAAATTGGAAGATAGGTGGACGCAAATAATTGAACAAATGAAGAATACGATAAGGATAATGGAGGCAGATTTACAGGGAACCAACAGGGAAAAAAAGGAAGTTGGATCTCAAACCAATGGGGTGGACCAGAAGGAAGAAACAAGAATTCAAAAAAATGAGGAGGGTCTCAGGAACCTCAGAGACATTTGTAAACAACCCAACATCCGGATCATAGGGCTGCCAGAAGGACAAGAGGAACACCAGGAAATTGA
Organism: Micronycteris hirsuta; assembly: GCA_004026765.1. Lineage (NCBI taxonomy): Eukaryota > Metazoa > Chordata > Mammalia > Chiroptera > Phyllostomidae > Micronycteris > Micronycteris hirsuta. The sequence continues at coordinate 17,095 of PVJI01027535.1, forward strand.
ACTTATTTTTGAACAGATAATGAAAGAGAACTTCCCAGATCTGGCAAAGGAAATAGGCTTCCTGGAAATCAAAGAAGCTCAGAGAACCCCAAAGAAGTGGGATCCAAAGAGGAACACACCAAGGCACATCATAATTACATTACCCAAGGTCAAGAATAAGGAAAGAATCTTACAAGCAGCAAGAGAAAAGGAGACAGTTACCTCCAAAGGAATTCCCATAAGACTGTCAGCGGATTTCTCAAAGGAGACCTTCCAAGCAAGAAGGGGCTGGAGAGATATTTCAAATCATGAAAAGCAAGGGCCTACAACCAAGAATAATCTATCCAGCAAAACTTTCATTTAGAATGGAAGGGCAGATAAAGTGCTTCTCAGATAAGGTCAAGTTCAAGGAGTACATCATCATGCAGCCTCTACTTTATGAAATGTTAAAAAGTTTCGTATGAGGACTCAGGAGCGAAGGCAC
>PVJI01027536.1:0-17543 GCA_004026765.1 Micronycteris hirsuta
CCCTGAAACACCAGTTCAAAAGAACCTATGCACTCCAATGTTCATAGCAGCACAATTCACAATAGCCAAGTGCTGGAAGCAACCTAAGTGCTCATCTCCAAATGAGTGGATCAAGAAACTATGGTACATTTACATAATGGAATTCTACACAGCAGAAAGGAAGAAGGACCTTTGCAACAGCATGGATGGAACTGGAGAGCATTATGCTAAGTGAAGTAAGCCAGGCGGTGAGGGACAAATACCATATGATCTCACCTTTAACAGGAACATAATCAACAAAAGCAAAAAGCAAACAACACTTAACCGGAGACATTGAAATTAAGAACAGTCTAACAATAGCCAGGGGGAGGGGGGAGGGGACAATGGGGAGAAGGGTTTTCAGGAACCACTATAGAGGACACATGGACAGAACCAAGGGGGAGGAAGGAGGCAGGGAAGGGAGGTGGGATTGGAGAGGGAGGGGGAGGGGAGGGGAGAGGATGCAGACAACTGTAATTGAACAACAATAAAGTAAAAAAAAACTCATTTTCACTAAATTGGTAAAACTTCAACATTCAAACTGATAGAGCAGCCTTTGTTTTTAGAAAACAAGGTGGTAGGAAAGTACAAGTACATTGGCATGACATGTGTATCCCAGATGTCAGTCTACACATGTATTAAAGAGTGATGGTTATAGAGGTTATTGAATAAAACCCATCACAGAGACTTCTTCTCAAATAATTGGCCAATGTGATACATGGCTCTTTTTTTTTAGAAGCCATTGATAAAAGGTTAATGGTTATAGACACAATGGAAACTATTTTATTGTCATTTAATTGACTTCTGACTATGGTATGAGATACTGAAAGGAAAATGGAGCACAGACTATATTAGAACCTTAAATTTTTAATGAGCTTTATGTAACATAACCATTAAATACATTCACTGCACAGTTACCGTTGAGAGCCCAACATACATTGTGGGGAACGTAGATTTAAATGGTCTAATTTAAGATCCTTTTAGTTGTAGTTATAACTTTAATAAAAGCTTTAAGTTTCTAGAGTAGTATAGGAAATGGAAATTAAAATTCTGGTTTGACACACACACAGAGTCAAGTCATATATACCTTACTGGTAACTTGAATTTTTCATATCCTTATGACATTAAAACATAGGAAAATTTACTGGGAAAATTAAACAATGATATGAACATGAAACTCATTTTCACAAGAAAAATTCGTGGTGAAATAAATACCAAGCTTTACTATTCATGAGGTAACACTTTTTTGAAAGAATTAAATTATAATGTAGATTCATTTTGTGACTCACATGCAAACCTTCATCAAATGTGTTATGCCATTTGTGTATCTTAAGGTTTATGTGTTACCATTCTTGGCAGAAAGTGTCTAGGAACTCTGCATTGTAATGATGAAAAATCCTATTCAAACTAGCTAAATCCAAGGGCAAAGGGGTATCTGCTGTGAACCAATGTCTAAGATGTTGCTCAGCCTCCGAAAATCCAGAATCATTTACTTGAATGCTATCAGGACACTTCCTTTCTCATCTTTGATTCTCTCTGTTTAACTGTAGACCAGCTTCCTCTAACTAAAATGAAAACATGGCTTTTACCAGTTTTTGTACTTCAGACTTTTGTAGTTTAAATAACCTGTAAGTAGAATAACATACTCTAGCTCCAAGGTTAGAAATCTCATAGAAAGACTTCATTGCCCATTATAGGGCTAATGTCCTCCACTATCTTCGGCCAGAAAACTATAGCTCAGAAGAGGTTGTGAGCAAAAAAAGTGGCTAGAGCACAGGTCATATTATCCTAAAACTGGTAACCCACATGACCATCATGCGATTGAGAAGGAAGTAGATCCTAGAAAAGAGGTCACCATCAGAAAATTCAACAATTAAAAGAAAATTTAAAATTAATCTATTTCACTTAACCCATTTAAGGATTTTTTCTCTGAAAAATTGCTGACAAATAATTCCCTGACTATGCCTGAGTAATTTCCCTGATAAAGAATTTGTTAGTTTACTTTTGTAATTATGTCTTGTGGAATGGAAGCAAGCAGACTTGAGTCCCAATCATGAGTCTACCTCATGTTCCATATTTGAGATTTTATTGTACAAAAGCTTGACCTACATAATCTCAGTCTCTTCACTATTTTATGGATTTTCTAAATCTTCTTCCTAGAAGTGCTATAAGGATCAATTATAATAACATGGCAGAGTACCTGCTCCGCATATGGGCAAAACTTCTAAATATGTTAGCTCCCATCCTGTCAGAAAGTTCTCTCGTGTTTGCAGACAAACTACCTGATCTTTTGTTCATTCTCTTCTTTCTGTTGTGGGGATCTACGCAAACTACTTAAAGTTCTCTTTTACATAAATATGCATATACTTTAGATGCTTGAAGATTATTAGCATGTTCTATTTAAATATACTCGGTACATTTGAACCTAATGCAGAATTTTATCTGCATGTAAAATTTTATCTTGCCATATTTGACTTCTTATTGCATATCAGTCTGTCAGAATTTTAACTATGAAGTGTGATATACAAAATAATGTCAATCTCCACTTTGCATAATTGATAACCACAACTTCTATATCTTTATTTCATTCACTATTAATAAATATTTAAAAGTGTAAAGCCAGAACAAACTCTGATCTCCCTATACACTTTTATCAAGGTTGACATCAATCAACATAATTTGGTGAATATATTTGAAAATCTACAAATTCACCTATTTGCTTTATATTCTAACACAACTTTTTTCATCTCGTCCAAAAGTAGTAATAAAGATTTTGTCAGTGGTTTTCTGCACAGCAAATTTAGTGCTAGTAAAGCTAAGTGTGTAAATTTAGGCAAGCCCCTTACCATCTGAGGAATCCAATCTTAAAAAATTAATAGCGTATTATTTTCCTAATAATCAGAATTATGTTAAATATCACATGTAGAATAATATTGATGAAAGTACTTTTATCAAGAACTAAAAAAAAGATAAAATAGCATTGATATCATGCTAATTCCATCAATCTTGTACGAAACAGCCACCAAAAAAAGGTAAATAAGTTTCCTTGGCCCTACGTAGTATTTATTGAATTCATGTTGTATCCTAGTAATCACTCCTCTCTTGTCTGTCTCCTCTTACAATCTAATTCCTTCTGAATTCTGTAGAGAATACTAAATACTAAATGATAATATTGTTTCCTTAGAAACTGTGTTATAAATAATACTTAGTTTCACAGGTAGCCTTCAGGGGTCTAATTATCTGTGAATCTCATACTTAAGCAATAGTTTTCTTCTTTGATTATAGCAGCACACATTCTAAGCACGGGGGAGAGGGTGAGGAGCCTCTGATCTTCCCGGCCCTAGCAATCATGTCAAGCCACCTGTCATATGCTCTTCATGACCTTCCCCAACGCCCTCTCAACCCCCAACATATGTGCTTCTGGAAGTTGCTTGTTAGTGAATTTGTTGTTACCCATTGCATGTCTCATATAAGGTAAGGAGCTTGGATCAGACTCTAAGTCACCACATCATTAAGCACACCGTTCAGTTAACCTGTCAGATTTTCCTTAACAACTTTCTCTATGAAAGGAAGGTGGACATTGATTTATGTGCTTATACAAGTTTCTTATCTCATTGCAGAAGAGTGATGCTTTCCAGATCATGGGCCAGGATATTACAGCACTGCTAATGGTTAGCTTCTAAAAGCACGGTCTATAGACCAACAACATCAGCCTCACTTAGGAGTGTGGTAGAATTATGAAATTTCAGGCTACATTTGATTCAGAATCTGAATTTCAATGACATTTCCAGGAGATTTATATGCATAAAAAATTTTAGAAGCAGCTTTTTTATCTACAATATATCTTAAACACAAAATACATGTATTGCTGCTTAATATGCTGATAGAGGAATTGTATTTCTCAAATAAAATAAAGTAATAGCATATTAGAAAGTATGAACAGATTACCATTTTAGCACATGAAGAATCCAAACTTGTCTACATACTGACTATGTGATATTAGGCTAGCAAGCTAATCACTAAGAACATCATTTTCTTGTCTTGTGAAATAAAGTTAATAATACTTAAATTTCAGAGATTTCATGAAGTTTTAGTTCTACTGTATATAAAGCAGCTTGTACATATCCCAGACATAACAAATGCTAAATCTAGTTTCTTATCGTATTGGAAGGCGATATTTGGAAGAGAGGCACTGTGCTAAGGCGGTCATTTGATTTTTAATTCCAGGGTTATGATGTCACCTAAAAACAGGAAGGTGATAATTAGGAGATGTGCATTCTAGTTCCTGCTTGCATTTAAGCAGTAGACTGACACATGTCCATGGACCTAACTTTTCAGTACTCCAGGAATAAAAAGAGTACATAAACATTCATTTATATAAAGATTTTAAAGCAAATTAAATTAATTTATTTCTAGGTTTTTAACCTAAAATGCCATTGATTAATAAGATACATATGTTTCAGATGCACAATTCTATAATACCTCATTTATATACTGTATTGTCTTCACCATCCTCAGTCAAGTCCGCCTCCCTCACCATTTATCCTCCTTTACCCTCTTCTACCTTCCTCTCTACAATATACATAGGGGTGCATATATTCTTTAGAATTAGTGTTTCGGGTTTCTTCTAACAAATTCCCAGAAGTGGAGGTGCTGGGTCATAAAGCTTTCCATTTTTAATTTTATGAAATAACTCCATATTTCTTTCCACAGTGGCTACACCAATCTGCACTCTCACCAACAGTATATGAGGCTTCCCGGTTGTTTGTTGATTTATTGATAATAGCCATTATGACATGTGTGAGGTGATATCTAACTGTGGTTTTAATTTTCTCATTTCTCTGATAATTAGTGACATTGAACATATTTTCATATGTCTATTGATCTTCCGTATGTCTTCTTTGGAGAAGTGTCTATTCATGAAGTCCTTTGCCCATTTTTAAATTGGATTTTTTTATGTTGAGTTTTATAAGTTCTTTACAAAATTTAGATATTATCCCTTTATCAGATATACTATTGGAAATATCTTTTCTTATTCATTGGATTGTCTTTTCATTTTATAGATGGTTTCCTTTGCTGTAGAAAAACGTTTTAATTTTGAGATCAGGAACAAAACAGGGATATCCACTTTCTCCACTGTTACTCAATGTATTACTGGAAGTCTTACACACAGCAATCCAAATTAGGAAGGCATCCTAATTGGAAAGGAAGAAGTGAACTATCATTATTTGCAATGACATAATACTGTACCTATGTATAAAACACTAGAGAAGCTGCCAGAAAACTACTAGAACTGTTCAATGATTCAATAAAGTAGTAGCATACAAAATAAATATCTAGAAAATAGTTTCATTTTTATACACCGATAATGAACTATCCAAAAGGGAAACTAAGAAAATAATCCCATTAACAATATCTTAAAAAATACCATGGAATAAACTTAACTAAGGGTGTAAAAGACCTGTAATACAAAAATTATAAGACACTGAGTAAAAAAGTTGAACAAGATACAAATAAGTGAAACATATCACATGTTCATGGATACAAAGAATTCACATCATTAAAATGTTAATACTTCCTAAAACAATCTGTATATTCCATGTGATTTCTATCAAGATACTTGTGACATATCTCACAGAACTAGAACAAGTATTCAAAAAATTTATATGGAACCATGAAAGACCTTGGATAGTCACAGCACTCTTGAGAAAGAAAAACAAAGTTAAAGAGAGAGAGTCTGTGCACTAGGTCCTTCATCTTAAGGGGATTTTTCTTTTCTCAATATGTGGAGATTTTAGGGGAGGTCTCAGGAGAGGACCTCAATAGAATATTCATCAACTTTCCAGGTGAGTTATTTCAAGGCTGTGGTCTCTACTGATTAGTTGGCGCTAGGGCATAGGATCATTAGTCATTACAGCTTGTCCTGATGTCAGCCATGGCACTGCCCTGTGTGGCCTTGCTGCTTCTCTGGGTCTGGAGCTGAAACAGAACTGAGGTCTGGATGTTATCTCTAGTTTGATCAAAACTCTGTCTCTGGGGTCAACAAAACCGAGGCTTTGTTCCTAAGATTACCTGATGTGGTCAGAACTTCATGGTCTTGAGGGCTTAATGTTTAAGGGAGTGGTCATGCAAGGGTTTGTATGGGAGTTGTATGAGGCTTTTCTCTGGTCCACTTGTTCCTCCTCTAGCGTGGTCTATGGCATGGCAAGCAACATGCCAGGAGAAGGCAGGTTAGGGGGTGTCTGAACCACATGACCAACTGCATTACTGACAATATGCTAAGGGAGGAAAGGTCAACCAGTGGGTGAGGTCCACGCGACAGTGATTTTCTCCCCTGTTTTGTCTGTTGCTAACCCAGGGCTCTCCACGCTGGTGACCCTCTGTACCTGGTCCTGCTCTGCTCATGCTTAACGGCCTGCTATATCAATTTGATCTGTAAATTTTTGAATCTTATAGCTAAGCAATAGTTTACGTCTTTCATTATATCAGCAGTTTTTTCCAATATCTTAAGTTGTAATAAACTTGTTTTGAAGAGTTGAAATTTTAAAAATGGCTAGAAATTTTTAGTGATTTTTCTTAACTTATCCCTTAATATTGATCTAGTCTTTGCATCTGAATATTATCCCACAAGACAAATGACATAGCAAATTATGAGGTGTGTTGTTTTAATTTCTCCACCATCTCAATATCCCACAATTTATGTTAAGTACTGAGCCATCCCTTTATTTTCATTTAGATTTTGACCTTAAAATTCAGGTTCCATGACTTTACGAACTTTTTTTCAATATACAGCACATTCTCATATTTTTCTTTTCTAAAACTTCTTTTACCAGGTTATTGTTCCTTATATGTTCTCACATTAAGAGATGTGTCTTTTCATAAGTTATATTTATTTTCTCAGAGAAGAGATTTCTACCTGCATGTTACCTTGTTAATATAAGTGAGGAAAAATACTTTTCCCTTTGACCTTTTAAATTCTTGGCTAAAACCCCTGTAATAAAAGATTAACAAGAGGAAAAATAGAAGCTTATAAACATGTATACTTTGTGTACATATGGGAGATACCCAGGGATATGAGGAACCCTCTGAGGTGGACTAAGCACTAGCTTAAATACCGTCATCAGGTAAAAACAAAAGAAAGGAGTGGGTAGGGCAATTGTGAGGGGATTACCAGGAAAAGTAAGGTTTTCCTGGTAGGGTAAGAGTAAAATTTGCTATGCTGATTTAAGTTGGGCTTCTCCATTGATAAGATTTTTCTTGTGATTTACAATTGCTTTCTCTTTGTAACATAAAAAGAAAGACATCCTTACAAATGGAGATCTACTATATAAGTGTAAATTTCCCTTACCAAACAGAATTTATAAGGATTTCAGAGCTTCTTATTTTTCTGCTCTTCTTCAAAATAATATTTATAACAAAGAAGCATAGAGCAATCTGTCCAGAAAAAGTCCAGCCATTGTTAGTATAACCAGAATGGTTTGCATGAAATTGATGTAACCCAGTAGCCAAGGAGAGTGGACTGGAATGTGCATGTGTGAACAATGACGACTTCACTGTACTAGTCAGTGGGGGTGGTATATGTACCTTGAATGAGCATGTGTACTGTGTGGCCATCACATTCAAAATGACTGAGTATGTAAAACAAGGAATCTTTATCAAATTTTGCATTAAGGTGAATATTCCTCAATAGAAACTATTTGGATGGTTCAGAAAGCTGCAGCTTTGGGCAACTGGTGACTGGCAGCTTCATCACAATGATGTGCCCACTCATGCATTACATCTCATGCAGTGTTTTTCAGCAGAGACTTCAAATCACCCTGGTGACTTAGCCCAAACACAATCCAGATTTGGCACCCTGTGACTTCTGGCTTTTCCCAAAACTAAATCATCTTTGAAAGGGGAGAGATTTCAGACTCTCAGTACAATTCAGGAAAATAAGACAGGGCAGCTAATGACAATTGGGAGTGCCTACTTTGAAGGGGACTGAGGTGTCATTGTCCTATGTACAATGTTTCTTGCATCTTATATGTTCTTCAGTAAATGTCTCCATTTTTCACATCGCATGACTGGATACCTTCTGGACAGACCTCGTATGTGGAATAGGCATTCTCTGCCACCCTTCACTGTATTTTTTAAAATTTTATTCATAGGTACAATCTGCCAATTCTCCCCTTACACCTAAGAATTAACAACTCTCAGGAAGTGAAAGTAATGCCAGAGCTACATGTTTTTAGACTTCAAGAATAATGAGGATTGGGGTAGAAGACTTTAAATGACAAGTCAAGATTAAAAACTAAGGTATGCCGTAGATATTTATTTTACCACATAGTTGAACATCTGCTCTCTCAAATACAATTAAATGTATAACAAGTTGTAGATAACATCAAAATCTATCTTTGAAGGCATTTTTTTAATGTGAGGAAACATGGCCATCCTGATCTCCTTTCGCTTTCCTGGGAGTTACTGATGAAAATACTGTATTTTTCCTATTTTTTTCTTTGAATTATAACTTCTATATAGCTTACACATGCATTATGCCTAGTAATTACATAATGTAAAGCAAGGATTCCCTCAATTGTTTTCATGTTCCATTGTCTTTATAGCAGGGAGGTTACCTTGCGTGCATGGCCAGTTGACCTGGTTGTAGACAAGTAGAAAGGCAAATGGGCAGGAAGCACAACACAGCCTATAGTGGTCAGCCACTGAAATTTTCTTCTAATTCTCTATCACTCCTAAATCTCAGCTTATTCTAAGATTCATTGTCAATTCCTGTGAATATCTTCTGTTTCAATGTCTTAGTCAAAATACCCTTTTAACGAAATCCTACTTAAATTTGCTTCTTTAACGTGTGTGTGCGTAAGTGTGTGTGTATTTACCTGAATATTGTGGGATTTGTGGACCTCAGAAGGAAAAATGCATTTGATGTGAACCCCGAGAATGAATTTATCTGCTGAGATGCACTCCCCATGATCAACCAAGGGCCCAAATTTAGTAAATAGTAAGAGCCTTAGCACTTATTTGCTGATAGGGCTCCTCACATGCTCTTTATACTGGGAAGAACTTCAGACTGAACTCCCTGCTTCCTGTGAGACAGGGTATGTGGCAAGAGGGCTGTAACCTATTCAGGCTATGAGGAGTATCAAGAAGATAGTAACACCAACTCTCAGGGATTTATGGTTTAGAACCTGCAAAATATCAGCTCCATGCAACATGGCAACTAATTTCATCCTGCAGCAACTCCTTTTCTCATTATACTCTCAATGTAACACATTAACATTCCAACTGATACACCCTTGCTGCCATGATCAAAAACAGAAAACCCATAGAAAGACACAAAGTGTCTGACCAGGGTCTTTCAAGAAATTCCCCCCATTCTCATAAAAATCCTAACTATTCTTCCTCCTTAGGAAATAGGTCTTAACAAAAGAAGTAATAAATCCTACTAAGTAGGGGTTCTTCTGCCTGTGGAGTAGCCTTCTCTCTGTCTCACTGCTTCACTAATACACTCTTTCTCTTTAAACTCTTTGCTGGCTCACAGTTGAACCTACAGTGCATGGCAGAACTTCACGTCTCCAAACTCCTGGAATGCTTGCACTACTCCTGCTTGGTCGTTTACACCATCTAGGTAAACCACTGCAGGGAAACATTGGGTTTTGCATTTTTAACAATGGACTTGAGTTCCGATCAGAACTGCACAGTTTGGATATCTCATTTATACAAAATGGAACTGGTTGAAAAAGCTGGAGGGACCTTTCACTACAAAAGGAAGCCTCCCCTTTGTCTTGATGGAACGCAGTTTAGGTTGTTACTTGAATCTGTGTCTCCTGGGCCGTATCTTTTTTTCCCTCAAATAAATGCTTATTACTCTTTTTTTTTAACTTTATTATTTTTTTTCAAAGATTTTATTTATTTATTTTCAGAGAGAGGAGAAGGGAGGGAGAAAGAGCAATGTATGGTTGCCTCTCACGTGGCCCTCACTGGGGACCTGTCCTGCAACCCAGGCACGTGCCCTGACTGGGAATCGAACCGGGACCTTCTGGTTCCCAGCCCGCGCTCAGTGCACTGAGCTACACCAGCTAGACTGCTTATTACTCTTTAATCACTTAGATTTTCTGCAGTAAAATTATACATCACGAAAAATAAACCTTTCCATCATTTAAAAGAGAAAGAAAAGAAAACTACAGTGGCTCTCCTTATTTTCATTTTACAACATGAGTTTTGTTTTTGGATCTTTGATTCTCAAATTTACCTCTTAATATCTACAACTATCTAGATAGTAACAACTCATTAACCTTTCATAAAAACATCTAGACCTGCAAACATTATAAAAATACTTTGTATACATATTTCACTGACATTTTTACCTCCTTTGGTTTGTAAATACCACAGGTTTTGAGAAAAATAGATGACACAATTCTTTGATATCAATGAGAGAATGAGGAGCATGATAGATATAGGATAATGTGGAGTGCTCATTTTCAGGCTTTAGCCTCTAAGATACATTTTATTATAATTTACAATCGGAAGCATTTGTTAAACTGCTTTTTCATGCTGAGACATGTTAATGGAATAATGTTATTACTCAATAAAACCACTTACCACATATCAATAATTTAAGTAACCCACTCCAGGGGTTGGCCATGAAAACTATTTGCCACAATAGAAGCAAGAGAAAATCACACAATAGACAAAAGGAAATACAGCAGGCAGTTGCATCACTCACTGAAGCAATTTGTCTTTGTATTTGTTTATGCAAAAATGAAATGCAACTCTCCAAACTGCCAAATGAAATTCTTGCTCTGATTTCATTGTAACAGAGAGTGGAACATTTTAAAATAATGCCCAAACTAAATCTAACTGAACTGTTTATTTTAACAAAAATATCTAAGTAAAGTGCATATTATTTACTACTCAAAAACAATTCCAAGGAGTATATACGACCTTAAGATCACCAAAAGATCAAACATATGTGCGTGCTGTGTATGCACACACACACAGGTGCATATTAGGCTGCGGCTCTTCCACTCATTCTGTTACTTTGTTTCACAGGAACCCTTAGTTCTTAGCTTGACCTGCTTCTTTTTCATGCAAGCAGGGGGTCCCAAGCCATATGGAAAATGCATTCATTATATTGATAGACTGAATTCATCCAAATTTTATATTTGAAGTATTTTCACTTTTGGGGTGATTTCTGAAAAGAGAATACATAAGTTCAGTAAAATATTTCTGTATACCCAAGAAAATATTAGAAAATTATGACTTTATTTTCCATGAAAATGCTTTTTCAGAGACTCTACTAAGAATATTGAAACTTTTAAACAGATTCAAATTGTACCATATACTTAATTTGAGTAAGTTCTGCAGCATCTTTTAGCCAGTCTTTTAAAATTCTACAAAAAACTGTCAAAATCCTTGTTTTCTTCAAACAGCCACAGTATTAGTTTATATTACTTTTTTAAATTTCAAAATAATATCTGACTTCCTTGTGGAAGTTTAAAAGGCTTGTATTTTATTAATATAATATAATTAATAATATAATAGAACAGTATGGAAAGCTCGATGCACTTAAACTCGAAATGCTATAACTAATTTTTATACCCTAAAAGGGGACATATAGGGAAGGTCTGATTATATCTGGTGCCTCATCTTGGAATGCTGCCTCATCTTGCAGTGTACACTTAATTCTTGCATTTTTTCCTCATATTGCATCTTACTTGCCCTAAGTCACATGTATTATTCCCTAATGTTTTCCCTGAGTTTTATCATATTTCCACTCCTAGTCACTCTTTCATTTGCTATACTTACCAGTGACTAGATATCATGAGTTGAATAGTGCCCCACCCCCTACCCCAGGTCTATCTGGACCCCAGAATGTGACCTTATCTGGAAACAGCATCATTGCAGATACAGCCCAGTATGCAGTCATAAGGATAGAGTGGGTCCTAAATCAAATGACTGTCATAAGAGGAGGGAACACATAGAGACACACACAGAGAAGAAAGCCATGTGCTGATGACAACAGAAACTGGAGTGATGCATCGACGAGCCACGGAATGCCAAGGGTTGCTGGCAACACCAGAGGTAAGGAGTGGAACAGATTCTCCTTGAGAACCTCTCGAAGGAACCTTAAGTTCAGACTTTCAGCTCCCTGAAATACAAGAGAATAAATCTCTATTGTTTTAAGGCACTCAGTTTGTGATAATTTGTTATGTCAGCCCTAAGAGTCTTTCATTGTAGCTCAGCACCTCCTCCCATGATTAACATCACTAGTTCACAAATTTATGTATGACTCTATGATCCCTGTTGTTGATCCTACTAAAGGCAGAGGATTTACTGTGAGCCTAATGCAACTTAAGCTTCAGATTCCCCACAACGCAACTGATTCTTCCAAGGTTCTACACTAATATACATATTATTAATTTTAAATAATTTAGCTTCATCAAAGAGGGTCCACAAATAGTATGAGCCCCAATACCTCAGGTTCACATTCGGGAAAAGAAGTTCCTGGGCATCTAGTAGAAGGCCAATAATGATCATCGAATGAATAAATATGTATATTTATATGACATCATTTAAACCTAACCAGCTCAAAAGCAAATATTAAAACTAAAGTTAAAATCTTTAAATGTTTTGAACTCCCATTAGCATCATTTTTATTTTCTAGTAAAAAAGAAGGGAGGGATACTCACCAGTAGGCATTGGATCAAGGATTCTATCACTATTAGGCAACTATAATAAGAGGGTTTGTACTAATTGATAAGGGGAAAAATTTAAATTCAAGGTAACTATAGATGTTAAAATACATTCCCAATGAATTTACCTTAAACCATTTTTGAGAAATGTTTATAAGGTATCTTTTAAAAATATTTAAAAGACTTCATTAATTAACTGATTTTTAACCCAGTACAAAACACAAATTTTAATTTATCTATTTGAAAATATGTCATCATATTTTTCTCTCTTTAACATTAAAATGACTGGAATACTGTGGTAACAAATATATCATATACACCAATTCTCATTATTCATGGTAGCTATGTTTTATAAGAGTGCCACAAACGCTGAATCAGCAAACGCTGAGCCATTGTCCCTGAGGGAAATAGAGGGTTAACTCCTGAAAGTCACGGTCAGATTTTTGTCAGCTAGCCAATATATAACCTGGTTTCCAAAACATCTCACTTAATTTACATTGTTTCATTAACATTGAACTCACGGACGATAGTGCTATTACCCATGCTTAAAAGAGTCTTAAGAGACATCCCCCCCCCCAAATACATCACAGTGTATTTGTGCTATGGAACACTAGACAGCTCTTAAGCACTATGCATGAGGGCCATTTTAAACAGTGAAATCACCAACCAAAACACAAAAATGTGAAAAAGAAAAACATGGTAGTGAATAGATTTCCAAAATGATACTTGTTTATACTGTGAGAGCAGAAACAAGAAACAGGGCATCATCTCATTCAATTGCAGCTGACAATATGCACATTTGACAACTTAAATTTTTCACACATCCATGAATGGTTTTGAAAGTGCCTCAAGTATTGATTTTGGAGTTACAAAATAAATTGTAGGGAGGTAAATTTGCAAATACAGAATCAATACACAATGAGAATTGACTCTATTATTATTTTAGAGAATCATTCTCCTCTTTGTTTTCACATTCTGTGGTCATTTATTTTAACGGCCTCTACTTTTCCTTTATTAATTTGGTCAATTTATCCCCCTACCCACTATGCTTTTCTATGTTCCATTTCACTGTTTTTAATATCAAGGTCTAAGGCTACATTTCCTATTGCTCATCATAGAATTCTACATGAATAGTCTATTAACATTTCAATTTTGGCTCATCACTCTCTTTTTAAGAGCTGCAGTTTCTCCTAAATTCAAGATTTATTTAATGACACTGTGATGGTTAATTTTATGTATTAACTTGACTAAATCAGTTGGTCTGAGTGTGTCCCTGGGGTAATACTGGATGACATTAACATTTAAATCAGTAAACTGAGTAAACAGTTACCCTCCTTAATGTGGGAGGCCCCATCCAGTTAATTTAATACTTGAATCAAATAAAAAGACTGAATAAGAGGGAACTTTGTTTTCCTGAGTGATGTAGAACATCAGTCTTCTCCTGCCCTTGGACTAGAACTTACACCATCAGCTCTACTGGTTCTCAGGCCTTCAGATTTCAATAGGAACTAAACTACTAGCTTTCCTGGGTCTATAGTTTATTGACTATCAATCTTGAAACTGCTCAACCTCTAAGCCAATTTCTTGAATTTTATATATTCATCTATCCATCATCTCAGTATCTCTATACCCATATGTTTATATATATATGTGTTTATCAGGTATATCTATATCCCTATCCATCAATATCTCCTGTTGTTTTTGTTTCAGTGAAGACCTTGACTAATACAAGCATGATTGTCCTTAAAATAACCTAATTTTGGATTTACCTTTGATCATTCTCTTGTTCCTCAAGCACACAATGAAGTTTGTCAAGCCTTCTCATTTGTCTTTCCTATTAAACAACCCTTGATTATTATCATAGTGCTTCAATTGGTCTCTCTTGTTTAGATATCCTGAACAGGATAGTAACTGTATAAATATTAAAAATGTATTTAAAATAGAAGCCTACATAACATTGATTTATGAAAGTATGCACCCTAATGGCACTAAATGGAAGAAAGTTGTACATTAAGTGATATATACAATAATTGTATAGAAGTTCAAACAATAGGAAACCAAAGAAAACCAAAATAAAGTAAGACCCCATTGTGAAGGTAGAGGTTAAGTTAAAGATTTAAAGTTGCATAATATTTATTTATTTTTATTTTTTTAAAGATTTTATTTATTTATTTTCAGAGAGAGGAGAAGGGGGAGAGAAAGAGCAATGTATGGTTGCCTCTCACTTGGCCCTCACTGGGGACCTGGCCCGCAACCCAGGCATGTGCCCCGACTGGGAATCGAACGGGACCCTCTGGTTCCCAGCCCGCGCTCAATCCGCTGAGCTACACCAGCCGGGCAGTTGCATAATATTTAAATACCAGGAAAGCATGAGAAAATGACACCTTTGGTAATGAGAATATGAACAGATCTAGAGTCAAGAGAATATTCACACAGGGGAGTAACCTGCAGGACAGAAGTGGTGCATTTGCTTTGAATACCAATTGATATTAATTTGTTAAGAGTAGAAATGTCCAGTTTATCATTTTGCATGGAATCCAAATAGTAGAGTTGATATGATAAAATTGGTGGTGGTACATTAAACTGGTTACCCAATAAAAGTACTGTTTGATAGTGGTCTCGCAGGCGTATACAAGATTGCTTGGAAGAAAGAAAAACTTGAAAAGGAGTTTGGAAGGAGCTAGTTAAAAGCCTGCTGAGCTGAGACTCAAGTGATGAGATCTAGATTAGTAGCAGAAAGGTGGTAAAAGAGGAAGGAAGAATATAGAGTGGTCTATAATTTTATCTTAACTGCTTCCAGATGGCATCCATTACAACAAAGTTTAAAAAAATTACAGAGTACTCAAAAGCAATAGTTCTCAACAGGCATTGCACGCACATGTCTTCAAAGGTGAATTCTGAAAGTACCTGAGGGAGACTTTTGCATGGCACAATGAGTGACTAGAGAGCTGCACTGGTATTTAGTGCACTGAAGCAAGCATCCTAATTTCCCCACATTGCAAGGTAGTCACATACAACAGAGAGATGCTGTCGTACATCAGTAGTGCTCCATTTGAAAAGCACTGACTGAAAGTGTTCTGAATTCAAACACTTTTGTAGATCAGGAAAACTCTGGAAATTAGAATATGCTACTATCCTCTCTCCTAGGAGCCAGCAGCATTTCCATGAAAATAGCAATTACAATTTCAAAGCACAATGGCTTTTGGGGGATAGTACATATAACTCAGTGATACTTGGGAATGCTGACTATTATAACAATAGATGAAGGAAATTACCTAAAGGAAACGGAATATTTGGCATGGAAACAAGGAACAAACTGACAAGGACTATAAGGGAGGGGGGATAAGGGAGGAAAGAAGGGGAAGGGCCTAGTTAAAGAACAAGTATAAATGACCCGTGGACATGGACAACAGAGTGGAGACAACATGGGAGTGGGGGACTGGAGGGCAGCGGAGAGCAATGGGGGAAAATTGGGACACCTGTAATAGAACAACAGTAAAAATAAAAATAAATAAAAAGTTACCATGTATTATAATAATAAAAAAAAAAGAATTTGAGGTCGTTTTCCTGGCCACATAGCACTATAAATCAATTAATGTCATATTCTATATCCAAACTTTAGCCTGCTTCTGAATCACCATGTAGGCTTGTTAATGCTTACATTACTATGGTTTTGATTCTATATAAGTGCAGTGTGGGGTTGAGAATGTTCCTTTCTAACAAGTTTCGAGGTTGTGCTGAGTACTGTTCGTATTGTAGAAGTGGGAGTGGACAGAAAACAAAAACAAATGACAACCTCTAGAAATTCTCTTTGCCTTTGTGATGGGATTAGATGGAAGAGGGGTGACGGGGAGAAGAGTCTGGTAAAACATTGCAGTATGTCGGCCTATAAAATTTTTGAAGCTTTTTTTTTTGTCTTTGACATAAACTATGACATTGCTTGATTTATGAGTATTATGTGGCCAAGAAAACCGCCTCAAATTCTTATGGCCAAATGTTTTCTGTTTTCTTTAAATAATCTCTTTTGTAGTCATACATTATTATAACAGTCAGCAATTCCTAATAGTATATATGCTGAGAGAGACAAAGTTTGAAATCTTTGCAGCTCACATTTATTTCCAACTTCTACGAGCATAAACAAAGACCATTCAAGTGAGAAAAAGCAAAACTTTTATTGAGAGCTTCTTATAGAAAGGAGACAGGAGCTATCATTTGTGTTTGCTTACAGGCAAAGGGGGAAGCTGTAGGAGGCTAGCTTGGAGTGGAGCATCCTCTGTAGTTAGTTAGGGCAACATGTCTGACTTCCTTGGGTTGTCCCTAAATTGGAAATGGGAGGAAAATTTGGGAATCTGTCTGTTACGAATCAAGCCCTGGCTATTGCAGCTGATTGCCATAGAGGTAGTGGTTGGTTTCCTGGGCTGGTTGCTGCAGATTTGGGGTCAGAGTGGTGTTTTTGTGGATAGTCTGACTATACTTGGGTTGTATATTGTCTTTTATTTCCATTACCTGTCAGCAGCTCTATGTCTAGGCCTACTGCTGTAGCTCTATCCCAAGCTGTGGGTAGTTCTGGTCTCCTTCTTCTTTCCTAGCCCCAAGCTGAATGATGTGTCCTTCTCATGACAGAGGGCACAGGAACAGAGTACTGTTGAAAACTAACAGAGTCTCTAAAGTCATATGATTAGGGTATATAGGTCATGGGTCATGGATGTTCACTATGCTATTGACCAAACTCACATGACCAGGTAACTCACATGACCAAGACCAAATGAAAGTAGGTAAAAATAATTTCCAACATTATCATCATCTATCACAGCCACAAAAAAAAAAAAAAAA
>PVJI01027537.1:0-17556 GCA_004026765.1 Micronycteris hirsuta
GCCATAACCATCATATACTTCTCAGGGCTAGTTAGTCCCTGCTCATGGAATCAAACAAGTTAAAGTCAGGAATTTATCTGGAAATCGACTGAACTTGAACTTACCTTTGGCAGGCCCTTCATTCCGACTGATGCTCTCATCCAGAATGACTTTCTCTGCAGGTGTTTGATATTTGGCCGCTCTATGGAGAGCTGCAGCCACACAGCAGCCACCAGGTGGCTTTCACCTTCTATGGACACTGTGACATCATCGCACAGGCCAAAGCTCTGTGCGAAGTGGAAGGAGGGCCCACCTACGAGATAATACTAAAGGGAGAGGCATCCGTGGTCAGCTATTCCTTTGACACCAAGGACATTAACTATGGATTACAGGTATGCCACCCATCGGGAGGTCTTCTGTTTTCGCCTTGAACGTGAGCCATCATCTTTGTGCTCTGATCTCTCCGGGAGTCCCTCGTCCCTGCAGTCTCACCATCACCCCTGCCCTTGACTCCTCCTCTGCCTCCCTGCCCTTGATCATCCTCCTACCGCCAACCGTTTGCCCAGTGTCCTCACTTGCTTTTCTCACTGTCTCCTGAAACGCAGCATGTTAGGTGATAAAATTTGCCTCTTTCCCTCTCAATCCAGAAGCCCGTTCCAACCTCTCCGGTTCTCGCAATAACACTACTACCTTCTCAGTCCCTTCAGTGTGCCATCTCCATGGCATTTCCCCCTCCACTCTCTCCTTCACCTCCCCGTATCCTTACAGCCTCCACGGTTTGCTGATTCACCCCGCAGAACCCCAAGTCAGTTTTCCCTTCCCATCGCCACTGTGATTATCACGCTGCAGGATCTCACCAAGTCACGCCTAAATAATTAAAGCAGTTTTTCTCAAACTGTAATGTGCACATGAATTACCTGGGAATCTTGTTCACGCACAGTTTCTAACCCTGTAGATCCAGCGTGGAGCCTGAGAATCTGCATTTCTAGCAAACTCCTAAGCGATGCCTACGCTGCTGATCCACAGACCCTGTGGAAGCAAGGGATACAATGCATTCTTAGCTCCCACTGCTAACCCATCTGCACATCACCGCCAGATACGTTGTTCCCAAATTGCATTTTTATCCCAGCAGTCCCTGAACAGTTAACCCAGCAGTATTTGGGAGGGCCACAAGTCAAACAGTACTGAGAAAAGAGTATGGTTTTGTAGCAGGAGAACTGGGATGTTATCCTGGTTTTACGTCCAACTGACTGTGGCACTTTGGGCTCATCACCTGACCTCTCCAAGCCTCAGTGTCCCTCATCTGTAGAATGGGAATGGGGTAGCAGTGCCTGTCTCACCAGGTGGTTGTGGTTACTTAAGGGACCAGTCAGTGCTGTGCCTGGGACAGGGAAGGCCTTCAGTCCTGAGTTCCTTTCTCTGTTTCCCATTGGATCACAGCCAGGTACCTCCACCTCGGTGAGGGTATCCTAAGCCCCTCTATTAACTGATGCTCCTTACATTAAACTTTATATTTCCTAATTCCCCATTATAGTTCATTCGTTCATTTGTGGCCAGGCTATTTTACTCCTTGGCCCTAATGCACCCCTGCCCTTCCTGCCTGTAGAAAATTATTCCCCCTGTCCTACCAACCCAAACTTACACATACTGTAAGACCCAGCTCAGCTCCGTCCCTCACTTGTCTTTCTCCTGCTTTGTATTTGCCTGGCACTTAAGTATAGTCTTTGCCATAATATAATGTACCTTCTAATTTTTGCATTGGAATAATTGCTAGTAAATTCTATGTCTATACGTCTTCTCTTCCCAATTAGGTTTTGTGTTATGTACTCAGAGACCATATTTCCTACCAAATTATAATGAGAATTAGATCCTCATAATGTAGCTACTGCAGCTATAATTATGGTATTTGTGTGTGTGTGTGTGTGTGTATGTGTGTGTATCTAAAGGTTAAAGATAGTGGCTAAAATCAAATTCACCCAACACCTATTGAGACCTTTTTTATTGCCCAGACCAAATAGAACTCTCTTTCATTCATTATCTCCAGGGTCCTCTGGGCAGTTGGTTCTGGATCAGCTCGGAGTGTATTTTTTAAAGCAGCTGGTCCTTGCCCTAGCTTGTCCTAAAACCTCTTAAGTGGCCTTAGTTTGTGGTTATTGGACCTGCTGGTTAGTTACTGAATTGCATGAGCCAAATCTCATAAAAAGACATGTCTGGCCTATTACTTCCATGTCTTTGCCATATACATAGAAAAATTCATTCTAGAAAATTCTGAACTCAAATCTCAGTTTTTTTAATTTAAAAAAAAAGCAAGTCTCCCTGGTGCAAAAAAGGTAAGTAATCCTCTAATATGAGTTCTTTGTGGTGAAGAAACCGAAGCCTGGGAGGTGAGGTGCTCACTGCACAGCCGCCCTGAACGTGAATTGTTAGAACTAAGACCAAGCCAGGCGCCCGGGGTCTGTTGCTCCTCCAACCCCAGCTGGCACCTTGTTGTGTACTAAAATGAGGATAGGTAGCATCTGCATCGTGAAACATACAGCCCACCTCTGTGAGGCATGTTTGTCTAGCAGCCCTTGTTGGGGTGACGGCCGCATCCCCAAGGGTGGTGACAAAGGAACCACTGGTTTCCTCCTTCTCCTCAAGCTGTTTGACCACGTCTCAGAGAATGAAATCACACTGAGGAACACTGGGAAAGTCGGCTTTCAGTTCAAGACGCTGGTCGACCACCAGTCTTCACCAGACAACCTCATGCCCGGAGTGCCGCTGACCCTGCCGCTCTCAGTAAGTAGCCTCCCTGCCATGGGGGCCACGAGATAATGGTCAAGATGCCCAAATTCACACCTCCAAGCCACACCCCACAGACATGTCGCAGTATACACTAAACGTTCTCTGCCAGGATTATGGGTATGACTTGGGGGGTGGGTTCTGATAGCTTTAAAATTAAAACTAAAGAGCCCTCAGAAGCAAGAAAAATAAATAAATCCAAGCACTTCACTCATTTATTAAACAAATACTTACTGTGTCCCTCATTTGCCAGGCACTGTCCAAGCACCAGGGGTCCCCTAGTGAAAAAGGCAATACCACCACGATTTTTTCCATGGTTAGAAGATAGTTCATTTCTACTTATGTCCTCGCACTTCCTTTGTAATCCCTTGGACCCAAGAGCCCCCTGTGCACTGACCACAGCAAATGAGAGCAAGTTTTCATTAGCAGGTGTGAAAATGCCAGTGGACTGCAGTGAGCCAGATGGGTTTTAAAAGCAAATAGAGAAAGTAGTTTCTCATACACGGTGTGTTAATCTATCAGTTTTAAGGAACTTTTGTTGAATTTTTCTCATTATGAAAATAATTTTTCATCATGAACGTAAATCTGGAAGCAGAGATGTGAGTGGGAATACCCAGCACAATAGGCCCTTGGGGTTATCTGGTCTGCCAGAGTGCCAAATTTTAAAGTTCCCTCTGGTCTTTCTGCTCCATAGGGTTTTATCAGCTCACTTCAAGAGCAGGTGTTGAAGGTTTACTACTTACCTGGAGTACCTGAGGTCTTTCAAAGAAGTTTCCGAATACAGATCGCCCACCTGGACCCAGAAAAGATCACATTAAGTGGAGAGGGAATCTTTCCCCGAATCCGCCTTGACCTCCCCAGGAACCTCAAAGGTAATACTACCCACTATCATTATTTCCCCACCGGGGACAAAATAAGCATCTTAGCTTTGCTCGTTTGAAGGTTGACGGCTCCTCGCATTGTCTGCTTGGCAGTCCTTACTAGTTCCCTTCGGTGTTATTCCTCAATCACAAAAAAATCAAGAGCTGAAATTGACTGGTGAGCTAAGTTTGGTGAGACAGGACCTGGCCATGGCAGTCCCAAATCAAGACCCCGACCAATTTTGCCATGATCAACTTACTCGCAGAGGCGTCAGGAAATTGCACTTCCAAAGGCCTTTTCTTCCAGCGCATGTTCTTTCCAGCTGTAATCTCCCTCCAAGTTGTCCTTCCCAGCGGCACACTCACAGATGCCCATTGAGAACGTGAAGGCTGGTTTTACTGCAGGGAGTACTATTCTAAGAACATAAACTGTACTGAAAGGCAACAAAGGCTCTAACCCCTTATTGATATTACAGAGTTTGGAGGCTATTTACACTGTCACTGTCTGCCCACATGGCCAGCCAAGGCTTTCCTGGCAGCATCTGGCCTCCAGAGCTATTCCTCTGTGCAGAATATTTCTGTCTTGGCAGAGCCCAAAGCTTAGCTGAGTAGCACTTTTAGCTGTAGACTCTCTGTGGTCCTTTCTTGCTGAATCAAAGGTCAGAGAAACGTCTCACTCTTCTTCGTAAATCACCCTTCAAGCTCCTTGAAAGCCACACTCCCTAAACAGCTTCTGACTAAACCCTCATACCCTAGCCTTCCCTCCTGTGCCATTCCCCAAAATCACTATCTCAGTGGTTGATAACCATCTATTAAATCCTAACTGTCAGCTCCCTGAAAATATGAACACAAACAATACCTCTAAGACCCTGTCACACCTTAGCATCTCAGCAGACAGAAGTTAGTCCACCCCCACATATGATGGTCAGGAAGGAAAGCCTTTACCACACAGTTGGAAACTGGGCACACAGTTGAAAACCAGCTGGCCCTTACAGGGGACATGGTCTGGTCAGTGCAGGGCTATAGCATAACTGACGTCTGAATACCGTTAGTTGGGCCTTCTTGTTCCAGTTCCCCACAGCCCGGGGCTTCCTGTTGTTCCCTAAAGGCACTGGAATCATTGCACTGTGCCTGCCTTGCCCCCATTTGAATTTGCACCGCTTTGGTGGATTTTGGTGTCTGAAATCTCTCCACCGATTGCCTACCCTCCCTGATTCGGGGGGCTGTAGCTTATTTAGTTGTCATTAAAGCAACTTGACCCGAATATATTCTTTCTTGTTAATGGAGAGTTAATAAACATAAAGACTAATTGAAAGGGTGACCAGCCATCTGGGTATGTCAGTGCCAGAACTCGGAAAATACCAAGTAAGCTGGGATCTAGTTGGGTCACCCTATGAGTGACTTAGGATGGTACTGCCATCAACTTCCTGAGAACCAGCCAGTAACTCACTAAAGCATAATCTCATTAAACTCAGTGCGGTCTCTGATACAGATTCAACTCACCCACAAATTACTTCATCTTCTAAAGCAGAGAAAACATGGCAAGGGAGGTACCAAAAAGTCCTTTCCCTTCTCACTTTATTTAACCTGAGCTAAGAGTCTGTGTCTGGGGCATAATTCATATATTTCTAACGATCCTGATTTTCTTTTCCTTCCAACCCCACAGGAAATGAAAAGTATGAAACCTTCTTGAATCAGGCCAGAAAAAAACTAGAAAAAGAGTTCCACAAATATGAATCATTTCATCACTTAGAGACAACTGAAGAAATACCTGAGGATGAATCTTCTGAGGTAACACTAACCTCATTCTGCACAGAATGTATCTGGTAGAAAGATGGTGTGTGCAAAGGCCCTGGGGTAAGCACATGGTATCTCTGAGAAATAGAAAGGAGAAAAAGGTATAGCTAAAGCAAAGAAGTGGGGTGGGGTGGGGGGAATAAGGAAACCAAGATGAACCTGAAGAGGTAAGCAGCCCCCTAGTGAACCTATTAAGGGTTTTGAGCTTTAGCCTGAGGGCAACAAGAAGTCACTGAATGTTTCAACTGAGGCCTTATTTTGTGTCTTTTATTTCAAAAGCTGGTGGAGTAATTCTAGATGAGAGATGGTAGTAGTGTAAGCAAAGGTGATAACCGAGAAAGTGGGGAGAGCTGGGTGGATTCAAGAAATATTTTGGTGGCGGATTGGTCAGGGTTCACTTGGATGTGGGATTGAGGAGGAGGTGGCTTCCAAGTGACTTGCTTGGATGACAAAGTAAGAAAGGGGCACTCCAATGAGAAACTCAAGACCAGAAGCAAGTTCCAGGTGAAAGAGGTGGAAGGGAAGTGAGTCCAGATGGTCCATTGTTGCACCTGGTCCATTGGTGCATCATCCAAGTAGAAGCATCCAATAGGGAGCTGGAACCACTGCTGTGGACCTGGGGAGAGAGTGAGTTGGAGAAAGTGATTTGAGTCATCATATGGTCTATGCAATCACAGGACATGGTGAGCTCCCCAGGGAAGTGTATTGAGTGATCAGGGAATAGGGTAAATTCAGAGTAGAGACCTCAGGCACCCAACAATGAAGTGGGAAAGAGGGACAGCTGAGGGGTTCTGGAACAATCAGGAGTGTGTGGTGCCTCCAAGATAGCGGCCAAGGGAGTAACACAGCTTGTAAGCAAAGGTTGCCCCAGCGGTGGAAGAGGAAGGCAAAAACTTCCCTGAGGTTTCTCTCTTAACAGTCTATTCCTGACCATGAAGGCTGCTTTCTCCCTGTGCTTTCCTTTTAAAATGCAAATGTATATGACAATACTGTCCTAAGGAAGAATTACATGTACAGCTAAGGGAGCTGTCAGATTGGTTACCAGGGGTGCTAAAGGGGGAATAGCGGTGGCATTGGGGAGACGGGGAGCCCCACAGGCAGTGATTTCTTACATTCCGGATCCTGAGAGTGAACCTTAGCTCCAAGATAATCATGATTAATAACAGTAGCTACCATTTATTGAACTCTTATGCTAAGCCTGTGCCATGCTACTGACCTGCATTATTATTTCATTAAATCCTCCCACAGTGGGGAGGGGGAGTAAGGGGCCATTGTTACCTCAGCTTTATAGTTTTACACCACTCATGGAAATGAAGTGCTTTTCCCCAGGTAAGCAGCGGAGCTAGAATTTGAATCCAGGCCCGTCCAGCTCCTAACACCACGTTCTTAGCCTCCACCCTCTCCAGCCGGACCCCCCCCCCGCCTCCCACGAGGGGCAGCAGGGCACCTCCTCCGCCTGCTGACTGCCTCCGAGGTGGCTCCGCATCAGACGCTCACACAGCTGCGTCCGGCAGCCCCTGCAGACTGGGGTGCAGTTCACAGAGTGCAACGGCAGAAGCAGAGTGAGCTAGTCCCCCTGCGTATGCCAGCGGCCAGCTGATCACTGACTCAGAGCCCAGCACAGGGTTGGCTTTGCTGTTCTAGAACCAAGATGACGGGGGCTGCCTGTAGATGGGGCAGGCGCCGGTCCCACTCTGTCACAGTTCCCACCTCGCCTGTTGTCTCGCCGCAGACCACTGCACACATTAACCCTTCCTGCTGGGCCCTGGGCTTCAGGCTTGCACCTGCAGGGCAGTGTCTCCCAGCGTTTTTCCACTCTCAGTGCCCCGAGACACCTTTTATCTAACACCCCACTAAATACATTTCGTGTATGTGAAATGTAATCTCTTCGAATAGTTTGATACCAAATTTTTTCATGTATATTTTGAAATAATTATCATTCACAGAAAGCTGTGAAAAATGTTCTTCCCGATGGTACCATCTTCCAGAACTAGAGTACGGTATCAAAGTCAGGTCACTGCCAGCGGCACAAGCCACGGAGCTTATTCAGACTCCATCAGCTTCATGTGCGCTGGCGTGTGGGTGTGCGGGGCCGTTCCTGGTGGGTCTGTGTAACCACCGCCACAGTTAGGGTGTAGGTGTTCCAACACCACGCGGGTCCTGGGCTTGCTGGAGAAGTAGAATTAAAACAAAATCCCCTTCCCACCCAGAAAAATCTCTCCACAAAGGTGGACGAGAAAGAAAAAAATTTATTATGAAATAATTACTAAACCAGAACAAGAGCTACGTCACAGGCAGTCCGCTAAGAGATTGCGGAGGCCGAGAGAAACGTCAGCCCTTTACGTACAGCCAAGCCGACGCGGCCGGTTACATATGTGTTGTCAAATTGAACAGTAACTAACCCTGAAGAGCCACAACTAGTTCTCAAATTAGAGAGCTTGGCAGTGCCGTTTGTCACACAGAGCTCATCCTAAATTCTCATGGTAACTGGGGTGGCCGTCTGGGTTCGCTAATCGGCTTTATCCGAGGGAAACCGAACTTCTCCCGTTTTTCTGACGGGGCCCTCTGACGGTAGGCTCCCACCCTCCCACAGACACTGGGCGGTGGGGGCGCCACCACCCTTGATGATTGCTTCAAGGGCCCTGTCCCCAGGTCCTTGAGAGGGACCCTGGAGATGTACAGCTGACAGAGGCTTACATAGCCTTTAAAGGGATTTACATACATTTCAAAGAGAGAGAGAGAAAGAGTTTACATACAAGTTTTCTAAAACAAATGCTCTAAGAAAAGGGAGTGAGGAGAAGTCTCTTCCCTTATTTTCAGCAGGGAGAATTAAACCTCTTAATTTTAATTTGCATTTGCCCTGATATGCTACTCCTTTATAGCCACCCCACCCCCAACCTCCCCATCCCTTGCCCCTAGCAACCACTAATCTGTTCATTATCTCTACATTTTTGTCATTTCAAGAATGTTATATAAATGGAATCATACAGTATGCATGAGATTGGCTCTTTTCACTCAGCATGATGCCCTTGAGAGCCATCAGTATCAATAGTTCATTCCTTTTTATTCCTGATACTGCTCATGCTACAGGTGTGCCAGCTTGCTTACCGCACCACCCCCATGAAAATATTAGTATCATGAATAGACGGTATAACTGCTTCTGTACTGTGTCTCTTTGGAGGGTCACGAACTACCGTGATAGCTAAGATTTTTTGCCCCTTCCATGGACCAATTTTCTCCCTCTTCGGGGTGATATTGCCCACATTGCGAGTACATGTTCTAGAGGATTTTGCTTACTTGCTCTTCTCTCTTGCTCCAGTTAAATGCTCAGCTCCAGATGGAAGTAGAGCGACTTCTAGTCCAAAGTTATGCCATAGAACATCAGAAAACAATTATCCCCGATACCTCAGATGATGTCAGCCGCTGGAGTCGCCTCAGAATGGCCAAGTGAGTGCCCTTCCGTGTTGCATTTGTTTCAAAGTGTAGAGGAGCAAGCGTCGCGCCCACCGGAGTGCTCCGTGAAATGATGGTTGATTGTCTAGGAAAGCAGTCCACTCGCTTCATGGCTCCGCTGTCCCTTGGCATCCAGCTCGCCAGGCCTGTTGACATCAGAAACCTCTGGCTTTGTCTGATGGACAGGCCCGGTTTCAGGTTCACGGGGGCCCATGGTGAAAGTGTTCTGAGACAATGGCTGGAACAGCAGTGTGGACTTCTAGAAGAGGAAGTATCTTGTTCCCAGTCTCTATTCTGGGGTCTGTTACTTGTTCTCAGCCTCAGAGAATAGCGCTGTGCACAGGAAATAGAAGAGAGCCTCACACTCTCTCACATCTGGAAAAGTGACCGGTAAGGAGTGCTTGTTCACCATTCCAGAATCCAGCTGCCAGAGTATATCCTGGACTTTGGCCACATCATCCTTGGTGACGTCCGAACCCACATTGTCAAGATCACCAACACCAGTCACATCCCAGTGTCCTTCCACGTAGAAAAGCGCGTCCTTCACGACACAGGTAACCAGGCTTGAGAGACCCTTTCCCCCTGCACCTTGTCCTTTCTAACAAAGCTGTCTGTGCCGTCTTTCTGGAGTAGAGTTTCTTCTGGGACCAGCTGAAAGAACTGTTCGGCCACTCACTGATTCTTTGAAGGGTCATCCTGCCCAAGAGGGGCTCCATCCGAAGCAGCTCTTATTTGCTATTTCTCTTTCCCACAAAGAAATGTTGTTTGTCTTGGTCCAGGCTTTAGCACTGACTTAGATCGCGTAAAGAATCTGCCACACCGTGAAACAGAAACATTTGAAGTGAGATTTGACCCACACGGGACCAATCTTTCTGTCGGCAACAAAGAGGTCACTCTGCCCATCAAGGTAAGACGTGCTGCCGCGCCCCGCTGGCCCTCCCCAGCTCCCAGCACTGCAGGTCGGTCACCCCGGTGCGATCCAGTGACCATTTCAGAGCTGCGCTTCTTCCCCCAGCCCTGTGCCACCTGATAACAGCAATTCTATGCCCTCTCTAGGTGGTTGGGGGGCCAACAATTCACATCTGTCTGCAAGCCAAGGTGACCATTCCCACTATGACTCTGTCCTGTGAGAAAGTGGAGTTTGCCACGATTCAGTGTGGACAGTGCCTTGTGGAAACGATTCAGCTTTCCAATCATCTCCAAGTTCCTTGTGAATGGTTTGTCCACAGCCATAAGCTGATTAACAAGGTAAGTGAGTGTGGCCCATTGGTCCCCCCTTTTCCGTCTCCATTTCAGCCATACTTACAATTCTAGGCATCCGCTCTCGTCCTTTTCCTCTCCTGCTCAGACTTTCATTGACAACCATTGCCTCCTGAATAAAACGTAGTCCCTTAGCCCAGCATTTGAGGATCTGTCAGGCCATGCTGTCTGGCGAACATCTAATTCATCTTTGTTCCCCTGGTGTCTACACATTCCCTGATACCTGGGAGGTACTCAGGATATGTAGGTTGAATGAATAGAGGGTGGAATAAGTCCATTTTCCACCGATAATGATCTGATTGTCTCCTATTTATTAACCAGCTGGAGAAACACATGCCAAAGTACTTAAGACAGAAACTATATGCTGAATTGAAGCCAAAGACACGGATCTTTGAGATCCAGCCTTCTTCTGGGGTCTTGGATCCTGGTGAGAGATTCAACGTGCAAGTGAGATTCATGCCCAAAGAAGAGGTAAGCTGAAAAGAAGTGTGATTCCATTCGGACTCCCTGAATCTCTTTGAGCTTTGCAAAGCCATGCCTCCCTGGGTCTCCAGGGAAGCTTGGACGGGCCTGTGCGTCCATATTCTCAGCATGACACCTCAAGCGGCTCCTGGTTCTCACAGGAGCTGTGTGACCTGGTGGTGAAGGGCACCAGCTCTGGAATCAGCCCATCTATGCAGAGGTTGTATGGCTTTGAGCAAATTACTTAGCCCTGCTCAACTTCAGTTTGCTCACTGATAAAATGAAAAATAATATTACGTGTCAAAAAATTCCTTATTGCAATTCTGAAATCCAATAAGCTCCAAAAACTGCAAACAAATTTCATAAGTTTCAGACCCAAACTCATTTGGCAGAGAAACTTCATCTGAACCGAAACGAGATTATTTAACCTTTAGTTATCCCATTTAGCTCGCAGAGTCAGACCCTGCGTCTGCAGAAATGTTATGTACGTGATTCCAGGGGGCCTGCCCCAGACCCTGCTGAGGCTGTTAGGTAACATGGGGCATTTGTGCTCTGTTTACCTGTTTAAAAATCTGAATTTGAACATATCTGGCCCCCAGAGTTTCAGATAAGACGGTATCAACTGCAATAGCTACCTCCAGGGTCATGTTGAAGATTAACTGAATTAATGTGAATAAATACACAGCATATTGCTCTATATGTAGTAAGTGTCTCCATAATTGTTAGCTGTTATCGTTAATAGTTTTGATAAGGATAAGTACTTCCTGGAAGACATACTCCCCGGCCTCACAAACATTTCTTTTGTGAGTACATCAGCACAAAGCCACTTCTGACAAAGAACATGGTAGAAATAATAAAAACTTAGAACCAGAGAGGATCTCAAAAGATTACACTTAAAAAGACTTTTGCTCAAAGTTTAAGGCATTTAGGAGACTTTTTTCTTTAATCTTTTAAAAGAAAAATGGTGCAAGTTTTTAGATTACCTATGATTTTGCTGGTAATGGCTCTGAGAAAAATGCTTAAAAATCTACAGTGAGAAGGAAGAAAAGTTAATGACTTCATATTGATTCTAAAATAAACTCTCTGGCCCTGGCTGGTGTAGCTCAGTGGATTGAGCGTGGGCTATGAACCAAAGGGTCACCAGTTTGATTCCCAGTCAGGGCACAGGCCTGGGTTGCGGGCCAGGTCCCCAGTACGGGGTGCTCGAGAGGCAACCACACACTGATATTTCTCTCCCTCTCTTTGTCCTTCTCTTCCCCTCTGTCTAAAAGTGAATAAATAAAATCTTTTAAAAAATAAGTAAAATAAAATAAACTCTCTGGTTCTATTATCATAGAAGCATCTGCAACCCTTTTAAAAGAAAATAGAATTACTGTTTTTTGTTTTTAGAGAATCTTAAGACTGTCAAGGGGTTTCGTCATGACTTTGGGTGTTTTACTGAATGACAGACATATCAGTAAAGATAGTTTTTAAAAAATCTGTTTGTTCAGGCAGTTTCATAAAAGGTTGATTTGGAATTTGTCAAAGTTTAAGAAATGCATCCACCAGCTTGGAGAGGAGGTTGTTGGCTCTACACAAGGAACTGGTTAGCCCTGAAGCCCGTACAGTCCACACCTCTATCTACATCAGCAGCAGAGAAATCACCGATGTCCACACACACAGCTCCTACACATTATAACATGCATTCGAAATACTCCATGCTAGAAAACAAGGAACTGTGAAATGTTTTAGCAAGATTTCCATAAAAGACAATTAAAATATAGAAGTTTGGATCATAAGGTACTGCTTCCAACCGTAGGTATTTTTACATACGTGTGCATCCATCTGAGTTTCCCCCTTGAGCTAAGATCGTTAGGATCTCCTCAAATCATGCAGCCAATCATGGCCTCCCAGCCCAAGCCCGGAGCCCAACTGTATCAGAACAACCTAGGCATCTGGTTAAACATGAAGAGTCCTCAGCCTTCCCCTGCCCCTATCAAGTCAGGATCTCTGGGGATGGCCCCTGTGAAGCCGCCTCCTTAAATAGGTTCTCCAGTGAAACCAGAGTAGAATAATTGCCATCACCAGCAACCAGACTTGGATCATAACTGTATCAGAAGAAGTAAATGCTGGAATGGATTATCCATGACTTAACTGTATCTTCAAAAAATTGAAATATGTTCATTCAGATTCTCCAAGAAACAAACCTGGAGACATTTTTAATGCAAACAGATTGTTGGCGAAGTGTATGGAATACTGATAGAAACGTAGAAAGAAGATGATAAGGGAAATCTAGGAAGCTAATAGGGTGTATGAGTGAGCCAGCTACCTTGGAGACTGGAGTTTAATCCCACAGGAAACTCTTAGAAAATACACAAAATGCACACTTCAGAATTATCCCTCCCCAGGAGTGAGGGAGCTGGGGTCTTTCTACAGTAACTGCTCAGAGTCACTGACTGAGGACCACTCCCAGCAGATGTTACTTCAGCACTCTTCCCTGCCCTGCTCTGCCCTGCCCATGGGTAGCAGGGCCCATGAAATGAGAGCCCAGGGATGCAGGCCCAGGGGTACGGATAGTGGCAGTGGGACGTGTGCATACACTGGAGGTCTGAGGGATACGAGCAAGGCTCTTGAAGGGCCTTCTACAAGTGACAAAGCATCGATACAGTGCCCGGCATGCTCTAATAGATCGGCGGTATTGGTGCTGTAATAGAAATTGCTCTCATGCAATTTTAGAAGAAAAGTTTTCTCTCTTAACCTAAATAGGATCAATAATCCCACCCTGGCAGTGGATTTCACTTTAACCTGGTGTGTAGCAGAAAAATATTCAGATGCTTGTTTTGTTTCTATGTTTTCCAGAGATTCTACAGCCAAACCCAGACGTTCCAGATTGCGCGCGGTACGCAGAAGCTCACGCTGCTGACCCAGGGGCAAGGTTTGGAGCCGCGCTTGGAATTCAGTCCGTCCGTTCTGGAGCTGGGGCCGATGCTGCCCTACGCGCCCGGAGACGAGGCTGAGGTGGTGGTGAAGAACCCCTGTGACTTTCCCATTGAGTTCTACTCCTTAGAGTTCGACCAGCAATATCTCATAGAAGAGAAGGTGAGCAGGGGCCGCAGCCAAACGCCATGGGACATGTGCTTGTGCCCGTCTCCCCCAGGGCCACTGCCTCCTGACCCTTGCCCCTCCTTCCCTTTGACCCCTTCCTCGTCAGCCTAGAGATCATTCTGTAGCCTTGTCTAACCTACTTCCCCTGCCCTGAGCAAAATCCATCGCCTCTTTTATGATCTCGTTATATATCTTAACCAACTAATTGAAAAATTAATACATGCTAATGATTAAAATTTAAACAATGAAGAATGTACACAGCAGTCATTACATTTGAAGTCAGTTTCTTGTAAACAGCATATAATTGAGTCTTTTTAAAAAAATTTTAATTTATTCATTTTTAGAAAGGGGAAGGGAGGGAGAAAGGGAGAGAAACATTGATGTTCAAGAGAAACATCAGTTGGTTGCCTCTCACATGTCCCCAACCAGGGACCAAACCTGCAACCCAGGCATGTGCCCTGACTGGCAATTGAATCAGCAACTTTTCGCTTTGTGGGACAATGTCTAACCCACTGAGCCACACCAGTCAGGGCTAATTGAGTCTTTTTTAAAATACGCTCTGGCAGTCTCTGTCTTTTATTGGTATATTTATAATTGCACCTCTAATGCAATTATATTAGGGCTTAAATCTGCCTCTTTTTTTTTCTATTTGTTCTGAGCTATGTCTTTTCCAGTTGCTCCTTCATGTTTTTTTTTTTTTTTAACTTTATATTTTAGAGCAGTTTTAGGTTCACAGCAAACTTGAGGGGATGGTACTGAGATTGGGATATACCCCTTGTTCCCGTACATCAGAGCCTCCCTCATTAGCAACATCCCTTTCTAGAATGGTACTGTGCTACAGTTGGTGAACCTACATTGACACATCACAGAGTTCACTGTTGATGTTATATGTTCCGTGGATTTGGACAAATGTGTGACATGTATCCATCACTACAGTACCATACAGGGTAATTTCACTGCCCTAAAAATCCTCTGGGCTCAGCCTATTAACCCCCTCCTCCTCCCAGCCCCTAGTAACCACTGATCTTTTTACTGTCTCCATAACTGGGTCTTTTCCAAGATGTCACAAAATCATAAGCATAGAGTATATAGGCTTTTCAGATTGACTTTTTTCACTTACTAATTGGCATTTACATTTCTTTCATGTCAGTTTGTGACTTGATAGCTAATTTCTTTTGAGCACTGAATAATATCCCGTTGTCTGGAGGTACCTCAATTTATTTATCCATTCATCTACTGAAGGATATCATGGTTACTTCCAAGTTTTGGCAAATTGTGAGTAAAGCTGCTATAAACACCCATGCACAGGGTTTTGTGTAGACATAAGTTCTCGACTTCTTTGGTAAACACCAAGAGGCTTGACTGCCGGGTGGTGCGGTGAGTGTGTTTAGTTTTGTAAGAAGCCCCCAGCCTGTCTTCCAGGGTGGCCGCACCGTTCACACTCCCATCGGCAGTACTTGAGAGTTCCTGCTGCTCCTCGCCCCACCAGCATTCGATGCTGTCAGTGTTTTGAATTTTAGCCGTTCTAATAGATATGTAGCAGCATCTCGTTGTTTTAATGTGCATTTCACTGATGACATTAGATGTGGAGCATCTATTCGTATGCTTATTTGCCATCTGTATATATTTTTTTTTTTTGGTGAGGTGTCTATTAATGTCTTTGGCCTACTTTTTAATCAGGTTGTTTATTTTCTCGTTGAATTTTAAGGGTTTTTTTTACATATTTTGAATAATAGCCCTTTGTCAGTGTGTCTTTTGCAAACATTCTCTCCCGGTCTGTGCTTTGTCTTCTCATTCTCTTAACAATGTCTTTTGCAGAGCAGAGGTTTTAATTTTAATGAAGCTTTGCTGTTCACGAAGTCTGATGATTAGCTGTTATTTATTAGTTATCTATTGCAGCAAAACAAAATACCCCCAAGCTCAGCAACTTAAATGTTTATTATCTCATGTCTTCTGTAGGTTAGGCATTTGGGAATGGCTTAGCTAAGGTGGCTCTGCTTCCTCAGGGCCCTCCTCCAACTTGGTCTTTGAATCTTCTATTTTCTTTACATCCAGTGTTTATGCTCTGCCCAATTTAAATCCTGCCTCCAGAAATTTTTCTCCAGATGGAATTGGTCCCTCTGGAAGGGAATCTTTTCATTAGGTATTTATGAAATTCTCAATGGCTTATGTTGACACAGCATCCTCTGTTGTGGGTCAAGTTCAATGGAAAGCGGAATTTCAGATTCTGAGATTTGCTTGTAGGAGGCTTGTTAGGGAGTGCTCTCAGGAAGAATACCTGAAAAGCAGAGGAAAGTGGCATTGGAGGAGAAAAAGATGAACTGTGATGAAACTGCAACAGACGCTTCAGCTGATGCCACTGGAAGCTCGGGAGCTGGGCCGGCTAGTTAGAGTTCAGCTGAAGCCATTTGGCCAAGGCTTCATGTCTCTCCATCGACCAGTCTTTGAAATATCCCTTCCTTTCCACACTGACCTCTGTTCTGTATCCAGTCGTCACACATAAATGGGTCCATCCTAGGCTCTCTTCTATCCCACTGGGCAGTTTGCCTGTCCCGACATCAGTACCACCCCCTTTATCACTCCTGCTTCACAGGCCCTGGTATCTGATGGGGCAGTCCTCTGCCTTTACTCTTCCTTTTCAGTGTTTTAGCTATTCTTAGCCCTTTGTCCTTCCACATATTTTTTAGAATGACCTCATTAACAGTGGTTTTCAAACAACTGGAAATGGCGATCCTAGAGAAGCGTTATCTAACAAAACAGATTTTTCATATCCGTGGAGCCAGGTGTCCCTCCCAGCACCCGCCAGCTGCGGTAACTAGGCTCATATCAGACTTCATTTTACTGTGTTTTATAAATATACGTACACACTAGGGTGGCTACATTTAGTAGAAAGAAAAACAGTTTGCCTAGTTAAATTTGAATTTCAGATAAGCAACGTTAGACATATTTATACAAAAAAATTATTATTTATCTGAAATACGGACTTAACTGGGCATCTCATATTTCATCTGACAACCCTAATACACATTTTCTCCTACCCCTCTTCTTCTCTCTCTCTTTCTCTTTCATGCACATGCACACATACTTAATACCATTTTATTTGTTTTTCCCTGGATCTTCCATTCATGAGACAACCACCTTACCTAGCATAATATTGCTAGCCAACATATTTTATAAGAATATGTCACTCAGAGTGGATAATGAGTTCTGTACTTTCGTCAATGAAAAACAAACCAAAAAACCAGTGTATGTTATTTTTAAAACAAGAAGAAATTTCTCTTCCACATGTTAAATGCCCAGGTTCAAATGGAGCAAAATAAAGATCCCATCTGCCCGGGTTCAGGGCCCAGCCTTACCTTTAGACCCCACCAAAGGCCCCTGCCTGTTGCACACACCCGGCCTCAGACCGGCGCGGGGGCCTTGCAGGAGGGACGAGCAGGCCCACTGAGGGCTGTGGGGAGCAGAAGCCTCCAGCGAGGCCAACAGCAGTTCCTGTTCTCCTCGAACAGATCTTGCGGATGCTGAAGGGCTACGATTCCTACAACACCCTGCTGCTGCCACCCCGCATCCCCGGGGAGAAGCTGCCCGCAGAAATGTATGATTACTTTAATGAGATGAAGCAGTCAAAAGAGGAGCAGCTGAAGGTGAAATACCTGGAGGCTCTGGTGCAGGATAACGGTGAGAACTCATCTTAGGGGCCCGGCTCCTGCCACTGCCCTGGCTTCTTTGAACTGTCCCTGGTACCGGGCAGGTGCGAGATGCCTTACGCATTTTATTTCTAGCCCTTACAAAATGCTCCTATTATCCCCACTGCATGAATGCACAGAGAGGGACACATTCTGCTCTCACTGGAATCTAGTGGGGAGTTAAGACAGAAACA
>PVJI01027538.1:0-17553 GCA_004026765.1 Micronycteris hirsuta
AACTGCTTTGGAGTCTTTCTTTATCTTTAAACTTTAGCATTTTAATTATGATGTGTCTTGGAGTAGGCTTCTTTGCCTCCCACTTGTTTGGGAATCTCTGTGCTTCTTGGATTTGCATATCTATTTCCTTCACCAAATTGGGGGACTTTTTTTTCATTATTTTTTCAAATAGATTTCCAATTTCTTGCTCTTTCTCTTCTCCTTCTGTCACCCCTGTGATGTCAATGTTGGGACACTTGTAGTTTCCCCAGAGGCTGCTTACGCTGTCTTCGTTCTTTTGGGTTCTTTTTTCTTCTTGTTGTTCTGATTGGTTGTTTTTTGCTTCCTTATGCTCCAAGTCATTGGTTTGATTTGAGGCTTCATCTACTCTATTGTTGTTTCCCTGTAAATTGTTCTTTATTTTAATTGGAGTATCCTTCATTTCTGACTGGATCTTTTTTACGCTGCTAAGGTCCTTGCTATGTTCCTTGCTCATCCTTATAAGCAGTGTTTTGAACTTTGCACTTGATAGACTGTTCATCTCCATTTTGCTTAGTTTTTTTCTGGAGAGTTGACCTGTTCTTTTATTTGGTCCACGTTTCTTTGTCTCCTCGTTCTGGCAGCTTCCTTGTGTTTGTTCCTATGTATTTGGTAGATCTGCTATGACTCCCTGTCTTGGTAGCATGGCCTAATGTGTTAGGTGTCCTGTAGGGTCTGGTGGCACAGCCTCCCCTATCACCCAAGCTGGGTACTTGAGGTGCGCCCTTTGTGTGGGCTGAGTACACCCTCCTCTTGTAGTTGAGCCTTGGTTGCTATTGGCAGGTCAATGGGAGTTATTTACCCAGGCCAGTCAGCTGCAAGGACTGGCTGTGACCATTGACCACCACCCTCCGCCCTCCACGGAACATCATCTAAGCTGGGGCAGGGTGCTGGTGCTCCAATGTTGCTGTCCAGTGGGTGCACTGGCCCTGGGTGCATTGGCCCTGGGGTTTCCCGGGTGGTGCAGGCCAAGGTCCTCCCCCACCTGTGTTTTGCCTGGAGCCACCCTGCCAGAGCTATAAAACAATCTGAGGTGGCTGCTACTTGTGTTGGGCTTGGAAATTTCCAGGTGAAACTAAGCTGTGAATCTCGGCTGGCTGCTGCTAGTGCCAGGATTGAGGACACTTAGCAAGAGGTACAGGGGCTGGGGGGCTCACTGAGGCCAGCTGTTGCTTGTTTGAGAGGATTTAGGAAGCTGTGAAGCATGAGCCAAGACCAGGCATTCATATGGAAAAGCAGCTTGGGTGGGCTCATATGTTGGGTGGGATGGAGTCTCTGGGGATCTCTAGGATGGGGCAAACAGTGTTAGTTAGCCAGGTTGATGGAGTCTCAGATATGGCACCCACCTGCCAGCTCCGGGGCTTTGTGGGGGAGGATTCAGTAAAGGGTAATGGCCTCTGCCTACCTTTCTGCCTGGGAGAAAGTTGTCCCCCAGCACTTGCCCTGATTCCAGACACTTGAGTATCTCCCTATATGCCATGGTGCCTTTCAGGTAGCTATCCCAGTGCTGGAGCTCAGAGGGAGGGAGTCGGAGTAAGTCCATGTGTGCGTTCTTCTAAGAGTAACTGCTTAGGGCTCCAGAAGTTTCTTCTACTGACTTAATCCCTGCTGGTTTTTGCAGCCGGAAGCCATTGGGACTTATCTTCCTGGCACCGGAACCCTCAGCTGGGGGCCTGTTTTTGGTTTTGGACTCCTCACTCCTGAGATATCCCTCCCAACTTTTTATCCCCCGCACCTGGATGTGGGACCAGCATGCTCTGCTTCTCTGCTCCTCCTAGCGCTCTGGCTGGATGTGGTTTCTTTAATTCCGTAGTTGTCAGACTTCCATTTAACCTGATTTCTGATGGTTCTGAGTGATGGTTGATCCAGATTTTAGTTGTAATTTTGATTTGGTTGTGGAAGAAGGCAAGGTGTTGACCTATGATGCCATCTTGACTGGAAGGTGTGCTGTTTATAGCTCACCTCCAATCCTTACAGACCCCCTGAACAGGAGTCGTGATTATAATACTTCATCAAGTGGGGAAACTGAGGACTTGAGCACTACCGAGGCTTCCCAAGAGCACCCAGCGTTGGGATGACAAGACCATGGCTCCGTGAGGGTCTGTTCTCTCACCAGGCTCATCTCATAACATCCCGTAAAGGTTGATTGGATCATATTATCAATATTCTATTAATCAGTGATTCGATTAACATTACATTAAAATATCGTGGAAGCTTTCAGGCAAATGAGGACCTGAGGCTGAGCAAATTTAACTGGGTCACAACACTGACATGACACCTGATTTGGGGGGACTACTCTGTGCTGGGTGACTCAGACAGAGCACCTCAAATCCTTTCCACCCAATTCTAAAAAGCATCCATGATTGTCACCATTTTATAGATGAGAAAGCTGAGGCTGAGAGAAACAATAGGCTGTCGCCTCCCCCACTACTGTGTCCCACAGCTGTTTCCTGTGGCCCCCCAAGTATTCATGACCAACAGCAGAGCAAGGGCCCACCTTCAGGAGCCTGTCACTTACTGCCCTGTGCTCCAGGGAGGAGAGGCCTCCAAGTGCCCAGGCCCGGGGACCTTTTAGCAATAACTAGAGGAATGGGCTCCTGATACCTGGGTGTAAATTATGAACTCTTGCTCACCTGGGGCCCCAGTACTCTCTAGGAAATGCACCCCCCCACCTCTTCCTCAGTCTGTGGAGAAAGGAAAAGGGGTACACAGTGTTGTTGGGGGTACAGTGACCCTTCTTTGCTCTATCCAGGTCACTGACCCCAGGCTGCTCCTGCAGGCTGCTCAGTGAAGGAAAAACACAGCATTTGGGGCAAATACACATGAATGTTTTTAAATGCTGAGTCATGTCAGTTAGTAGTTTCTGGACATCATGGGACATTTGAGTATCTGTCTCATTTAGGTTGTAAAGCAGGAGATGCCTCCCCCACAGGACCCTCTTACATTTTTATTTTTGCTGAAGAACAAAACCATATATGATTTTAAAGAAGAGGGTTGGAGCTTTCTCCTCACATTGACAAGCACAGTGGGGCAGTGCAGAGAGCAGGGCTGTGATTTAGCTGCTTGGGGTTCAAATCTTAGTTCTCCTTCTTCTGAGTTCAGGTCCCTCTCTGAGCATCGATGTCCTCATCTAGTAAAGGGCAACAGAGACCCCTCCCTCACAGCACTGCTTCTAAGGGAAATGCCACCATCAAAACATGGCCCCTGTCCCCCTCCAACCAGCCTGCTTTGTCACCCAGGGCATCCTCTGAGCAGGCAGCTTGGGGAAGAGGAACAAGGACTCTACCAGGAGGCCGCAGACCTGAGATGGAGTCACTTACTACCTGTGATGGCCTAGGGAAGGGACACACCATTGGGAACTTTTGGAATATCTGAAAATTCGGGATAAAGTCACCGTTCCTGCCCGTGCCCAGGGGTTGTGGGGAGACTCCATTGCTGCCACGTCTAGGAGGGAAACTGGCAATATCCACACAAAGTAAGATGCGTGTACCCTCTGACCCAGCAATGCCACTTCCAGGGGGCATCTCCCTCATAAACAAGTGACACAAGGACAAGGTTATCCCCTGCGCCACTGTTCTAATAGCCAGAGGTGGGGACCAACTTATATCCATCAGTAGATGGTCAGTGGACGATGCTGTCCCCATACGCTGGAGGTGAGGCAGCAGTTGAAGAAGGGGCAGCTCCAGGTGCTGATGTGGATGCTTGGTTTGGGGGATGGGGCTGACGGTTGGGAGAGGATTTCAGTCATGTTGAGCTTCAGTGGCTGAATGTGAGGGGCATGTGAAAACAATGAAAGGAATATTCTGGCTCCTTGTTCAATAGTTTGATGTAATTAGCTTTTATTCAGCACCTACTATGTGCCAAGTCTTCCATGGAAAGAGGGTCCTATGACAGGGCAGGAAGGAACCTGCTTGGAATCAGATTGGGCTCTGGAATAATCCCATCACTCACTGGCCATGTGACTGTGGGCAAGGCCACTGTCACCTCTGGCCTCAGGCTACAAACTACATGCGGGGTCAGGCTGGATGGTCTAAAGGTCCTTTGTGGGCTGACATTCCAGGATTCAAGATCCTGGGTCTCTGGGAAAAAATCCTAAATAAGCATTTTTGCTGCCTCAAAAAGAGGACACCTATGTCACCCACAGGGAGACCCTCCTGTCATGGTGAAGGACAGTCTGAGAAAACTCTGCTCAGAGCCAAAGTGACAGTGTGACCAGGTCCCTGAAATAAAAGGGTTTATCAGACAGACCCACGGTGAGCGCCCAACCTCTGGGCACCCCCTCCCAGCAGGGCTGGCAGAGTAAATGGGGCTCTGTGCCCCTTTGGTGTGTCTTCTCATGTGATGCTTCTAAGGAGCAAATAAAGCAACATGTCCCCTCCCTGCCCTGCATGGATCTCTCCCAACTGCAGGGAAGGGAACAAGGCTTCCTGGGAGAAGAGCTGAGCCTGCTCAGTTCCCTGCAACTCCCACAGCACCCAGAGCAGAGCCCGGCTTCCAGCGGTTGTTAGTGAGTGTCAGTGAGGGGGGCTCCCCACACTGAGGGGAGCGCTCTCTGTAGGCAGGGGTGAGGTCTGACCTTGTGATGGGCAAGTCACTCAGACCTTCATTTCCCTCATCCCTGAAACCAAAGGGCTGGATGGCATTGGAGAAGGGAAGTGCTCAGGAGCCAGGCAAACAAGGGTTCCAGACTTTTCCCACCATCTGCCCGCCATCAGGACTGAGAAGATGGCAGGACGTCCCCAGCCTCAAATTCCCTGATCTGCAGAAGGGGTGACATCAGACCAGGAATCAGACCCTGACTATAAGGACCCACTGCCACACCTGATTCCTAGCTGCTGCTCAAAGAACAAAGGTCATTTTTATGGACTTGTTGTCACACACCAGGGACGCAGGGTCCCACACTGTACTCACCACCCACAGTGAGCCGAGTGCCCGGTCCAGACCTGAGCTCCGTGTCGTTAGGCTCTGCTCTGCGGAACTTCACACAGTAGTAGGTGCCGGCGTCTGCTGGGCTGATGTTACTGATGCGGATGGAAAAGTCCGTGTTGTTTCTCATTGTGAGGTCTGCAACAGGTGTTACTCGGGGGAAGTGGCCTCCTTTGAAATTGTAGATTAACTCCCGGCCTGGCCCTGTCCCCCTGAACCACATGAAGGGCCCCACGGGGAGAATGGAGGTCGCGGTGCAGCTCAGAGTGGCCGTCTCTCCAGCTGCCACTGCCACTGACTTCTCAGGCTGAATCACCTGCAGATTATCACCTGCCCCTCCTGGAGGGAAACACAGAGCAGTTATTATCCATCCATGTGTGACCGTGTGGGTTTTGTCACGTGTTTATCGACAACAGCTTTCATTGACGGAGTGCACACCCTGAGCTCAGCACATTGCGTGTGTCATACATGTGACCCTCACAGAGAGCCTGTAATGTGAGACTATTACAAACGAGGAAAATGAGGCACCGAGAGGTAAAGTGATGTGGAAGGAGTGGGTTTAAGTCTTTCCCTGCCAAGCGGTTCTCCTTGGTGCCAGCAATGGAGGGCATTCCCTGGAAGTTTTCCTGCGAGGCTTGGCTGCCCAGCTCTGCTGAGTGGCTGTTGGTGGTGTGACCCATCCGGCCTGACGTGAAGGAGCCCGTTGTCCAGTCGGTC
The DNA here is from genome assembly GCA_004026765.1 of Micronycteris hirsuta. NCBI lineage: Eukaryota > Metazoa > Chordata > Mammalia > Chiroptera > Phyllostomidae > Micronycteris > Micronycteris hirsuta. Next base: position 5,662 of record PVJI01027538.1, read on the forward strand.
TGTGCCCTGGACACTAAGGCAGCCATGGCTGGTCTTCTGACAATGAGGAAATGAGTTGTAGAGAAATTCAGAGTCTCTTGGAATAATACTTGTTTGCAGAGAACTGCAAAGGAAAACCAGTGTTTGCAAAAGACTCACTGAATCTTACCCCATTGCAGCTTTAACATCGCTCATTAACGGGGCTGTGCTGCTTCTGCTGCTGAAGCGGAGCTACACGTTGGAGCTGACGCAATGAACACTAGTGTCCCAGGGTGCGGTTCAATTTGGGAATGCTTTCATATTGTGAAAAGAAATTTTACCAGTAAGTAATTAGAAGCAATCAGAAGCTTTAAGGATGAATGGACTCAGCTGGGTGTGTTTTACAGGGAATGGGCACTGAAAGAAACCCTCATAAAGGCCACAGGTGGTGGACTAGGATTTGAGTTGAGCAACTTAAATTTGCTATGTCCCCACTAAACCCAGACACAGGCCTGGCTTATAAAGACACGTTAGGTTCTGGATGCAGCAGAAGAAAAGGAATGGACATCTGAGGAACACAAAGTGACTGCACCATGTTTTCTCGGTAGCTCTAAGAAAACCCAGAGGATCTGCACACCAGGATGTGTTGTCTCCAGATGAGTCTAAACCCTCCCAGGGCGCTCACTGTTCTCACCCACAGAGACTCACATCATTTGTGGTCCCTATGGGCCCTAGAGAGACTTCATTTTGGGACTCTTTTTGCTTCATAGAAAAAATTCTGATACAGAACTGTACAAAGTGACGATGTGATAAAGGGATAAAATTAAATGCTTGATACACTCAGATATTATTTCACCAAACATTTTGAAATTGAAAAACACATCATTTCCTATTAAAAAAGCGCCCTCCCTGTTCAACATAGCTTAGCAGAATACATGTTCATCTTTTCTTCCTCCTCAGAATCACGTTGGACAGACAGTAGAAATGGAAAATGGTGACAGGATTCTAAGTGACACAGGCAGGCTTCATTCACAAGTGTTGAGATTTCGGCCATCGAAAGGCAAAGAGACCCTCCACCAACAAAAAGATTATGACTCTCTTTATAATGGAGGTCTGGAGCCGAACTCCCTATATCTCAGAGGCATGCCTGCACATACTTGTAGAAGCAGAAAATGAAAATATGCAAAGGGGAAATATTTAATTTCTGGCTTTCAGGCATAACTATATCAGAGATAACTATTTCTAAAACCTTTTCTTGGCAAGTAAATCCATATTAACATACTTGTTTTTTAATAAAAAATGGAAGCATATTACTTTGTAATTTTTCCCCTTAACTGTGCATCTACTGTTCATAAATACATCTGTGGCATAACTTTCACTGGCTCTAAAGCATTCTATTGTGTGGTTAATATCAGGGTGCTTTTGACCAGAGGTAAGTGTCCAATATAACTGACCTAAGTAACCAAGGACACTTATTATCTCACACACACGCAGCTCAGACGTGTCACTAAGGACTCTGTTTGGCCTGAGCCTCAGGGTGTTTGGTCTCAGGCTTGTCTCCTGGTCCCGGAGCCGCTGCTGCAACTGCAGCTTCACATCCTCACAGAGTCGCGTCTACAGGTCAGGGAAGGCTGTTCCTCCTCTCACATCTCAGTCTGTCAGTGAGGAGTGCACTTCCCATGGGTCCCCAGAAGATTGCTCCTCGGTCCCCTGGACTCGGGTCAGCTCACTGAGGGAGCCACCCTTAGACCCTGTGGGAAGTGGGCTCTGGGGGAGGAAGGAGCTGAAGGAGGCTGGGAGGATGGCATCGAGGGGACGCCTACAGCCTGCCAAAGGGAGGGCGCCACCGCTCACTCATGGTTCCTCCGGGTCAGACATTTGATCATCTGCAGATGTCACTGTGAGCAGAGGTACAGGGAGCACCCTTGTGACCACGTTCTGAGGTGTGTGCTTGATTATGTCCTTGAGAAATGCTCTGGAAGTGGAACAATTGGTTCAGTGGGATTAGACTTTTTTAGAGCTTTGCTGAGTATTGCCAAATGACTCTCCAAAAAGTGCAACTGACACTTCCAGGTAGTTTATGTGTGACCACCCTGTCGCCCCAACCTGGATAGTCTGGTAAACTGTAGATTCTAGCTTTTTAAAGATTAAATCTTTGCCAATATAAGTGAAAAATGGTATTTATTTTTTAATTTTCATTTCTTTTATGACAAATAAGTTTGATATGTCAGTGTTGTTATTGGATTTTTATACCTTTTTTTTTTCATGATTTTCCTGTTCACTGACTTGCCTGTTTTTATATCAGTAAATAGGACTTGAAGAGGGAACATAGTATCTAAATTGCCAAGGCCATCACACTGATGACAGAATCTGTTCTATGGTGGCAGTGGATGTCTTGGGGAGTTAGTCTTGTTATTGTTTAATATCAAGAAGTGAAATAATTTCATTGTTGCCATTACTAAAATTGAAAGTTGTGTGTAAATTGTATAAAATTAGATACCTTGCTTAGGAGAAAAAGGGAAAGGTTTATAACTTTTTTATTTTATTAAAGAGTTCCCAAAATACTACACAACAGAAAGAAAGAAGGAGCTCCTACCCTTTGAGACAGCGTGGATGGAACTTGAGAGCATTATGCTAAGTGACGTAAGCCAGGCTGAGAAAGACAAATACCATATGCTCTCACCTGTAAGTGAAACCTAATCAACAAAACAAACAAGCAAGCAAAATACAACCAGACATTGAAATAAAGAGCAAACTGACAGTGACCAGAGGGGAGGAGCGGAGGGGATAACGGGAGAAAGACGGGAAAGGTCATCCAGGACATGTAGAAAGGACCCATGGACAAAACCAATGTTGTGGGGGGGACTGAATGTGAGAGAGGGGGATGGGCAGGGCAGAGAGGAGAGCAATGGGGGAGAAATGGGGACAGCTATAGTTGAACAACAATAAAAAAATAAAGATTTTCCAATATTCCAATCATAATAAATAACGATTTAAAAGGAATAGGTAGCATTTATAGTGGAGAAAGCGTTGTTATCCCTAGCATAAATGCAAAGGGGGTATGAGAAAACGTCGTTCATCTTGTCATGATAATAATGAAATGATTAACATTGAATTAAACAAAAAGAGCGGGTTTAAGTGCTGAGTCTCCTCTGGAAATGTCATACTTCCCCGAATATTTCTGCCTGTGCACTCTCTGCCGCATGGAGTGTCCCGCTTATGTAACATTGCAGGGTGGGGCCATGAGACTTCTCTAGACCACATAGTTGTGCACAGGTGATGCATGTGTTTTGTGGGATATGCATTTAACTGCAAGAAAAGGTTGATCTGCAGTGATCCACACGTCATGCTGGGCTCTGCTCCCTCAGCCTGGTGACCTGAGTGACAGTGACGGGCAGAGCTCCCAACACACAGTGATCATGTCACTTAAATAAGAAGTAAAACAAGGTTTCAAGTTCCTGATATTTTTTTCCCGTAGCATAATCATGTTATATTGTTTCCTAGGCTGTTTGAAGAAAGTCTCTGTGGCTTAACCCAAAAGAAAGAAATTGTTTTATCGTTCTGGAGGTCAGAGTCCAAAGCTGGTGTTATGAAGCTCAATCCAAGGTCTCAGCCCGGCTGCATTTCACCTGGAGGCTCTGCTCCCTGCCTTTCCAAACTCTGGAGGCTGCCCCGTGCCTTTTCTCGTGATCCCATCTTCCTAGAACTCCAGCTGCTTGCTTCCGCTGTCACTTGCTCCTCTCCAACTTTGATTTTTTTACCACCTTTTTGTAAGAACCCTTGCGATTACATCTAGCCCACCTGATGAGGGTAATATTTTTATATCAACAGCGACTTCTCCAAAACTTCTTTTACCATATAAAGTAAAATATTCATAGCTTCCAAGTAGTAACAAATAGGCTTCTCTGGGGGTGGGGGGACCAGCGCTCTGCTCACCACCACACACATCTCTTCTGTCCGTTACAGAAACCGGCTGTAAAAACACATGTGTGTGTGGTATTATTGGCATCTGCGAGAAAAGCTATACAAGCAGTGGACTGGTGAAAGAGTTCACAAAATAAAACTACAAAGGAATCACAGAAGGAAAATGGAACACTCACCTATAAAAATAAATCAAGTAACACACCTCCAAAAATCAATTGTTCAAGGCAGAAATCACAGGACCAATGACAGAATGCTTTGAGGCAAATTATAATGAAAACATAATACACCAAAATTAAGACGCGTGCAAAGCAGTGCTAGAGAGAAATTTATGGCTGTAAATGCACACGTGTAAAAGAGAAAAAATCATAAATCAATAGCCTCACTATACACCTTAAAAAATTAGACAAAGAAAAGCAAAATAAACCCTAAACATAAAGAGGCAGAAAGAGGAAAATTATAAAGTTTAGTGCAGAGATAAATGAAATGTGAATTAAAAAACAACTGAGAGCCCTGGCTTGTGTGACTCAGTGGATTGAATGCCAGCCTGCAATCCAAAGGGCTACCAGTTCGATTCCCGGTCAGGGAACATGCCTGGGTTGTGAGCCAGGTTTCCAGATGGGGGCGCACGCACAACACGCGACCACACATTGATGTTTCACTCGCTCTCTTTTTCCCTCTCTTCCCCTCTCTCTATAAATAAATCTTTTTTAAAAAGGAGGAAATCAACAAAACCAAGAGTGTCTTAAACACATTAACACAATTGACAAGCCTTTGGTTATATTGACTAAAAAAAATGAGAGAAGATCCAAAAATCAGAAAGAAAATGAAGACATTTCTAACAATTTTACAGAAACAAAACTTATTTCTAAACAGTGGTGATGAACAACCCAAAAATGAAATTAAGCAAAAAATCCATTTTCAATAGAAACCACAAATACAAAATACTTAGGAGTAAATGGAACCACCGAGAGGAAAGACTTGTACACTGAAAAGTTCAAAACATTGTTGAAAGAAATTTAAAGAGATTTAAATAGAAAAACATCTGTGTTCATGGACTGGAAGACTCAATATTATTCAGATGTCACAGTACCTAAAGCAATCTACAGATTCCATAAAATCCTTATAAAAATACCAGGGGGATATTTTTTGTGCATGTGAAAAAGCTTATTTTGAAGTTCATGTAAAATCTCAAAGGACCACAAGTAATGAAACAATCTTGAAAAAGAAGATCGTAGTTAGAAGACTCCCACTTCCGGATTTAAAAACTTTGTACAGGACTGCAGTAATCACAGTGGTGTTACTCTGTCATTACAGTAGATGGAGTGACCAGTGGGATAGAATAGAGAGCCTAGAAATCCACCCTCACATATACGGTCAAGTGGTTGTCAACAAGGGTGGCAAGACCGTTTAACGGAGAAAGGATACTGTTTTAAGACGTGGTGCTGGGAAACTAAATATCCGCATGTAAAAGAACGAAGTTGAACATTTATCTTGTATCATAAAAACATAAATGCCACATGAATCAAAACCCTAAACATAGAGCTAAAACTTTAAAATTCTTAGAAAGAATTACCATAGGTGAATCTTCTCCTGACATGGGATTTGGCAATGATTTATTGGCTCTGACCCAGAAAGCACAGGAGGCAAAGAGAAAAACAAAGTCCCTCAGAGGCGGAGGCAGCTGTGGCACTACCGATGAACGCTGTGGTCTTTTCCGTTTCTCAGCTTCTCCTCAGGGAGAGAATCTGTGGGTCACCTTTGCAGAGTGTGAGCTGGGGAGCCCCTCCCACGTAGCACTGGGTGTGACCTCACAGCTCCACGTGCTATGCAGGGCAGGTGCTTTGGTACCAAGCACATCATGGTTTAGGTTTTTAAGTCAAGAAAAGAAGACTGAGGAGAGGGGAGCTGAATAGGGGAGACAAAAATGGGAGACATAGTAATGAATCTTCAAGGGAGAAGTGGAGGGAACAGAGAAGGAAGAGGACTCAAAACTCTGACATCCATGCATCTCTAAATCTCATATTTACATCTCCATCCAGGCCTTTCCCTGAACTCTGGGCTGTATGTCTAACTGCCCACGCACGTTTTTCTTTGAATGAAAATACATCTCACAGTTAACATGTCCAAAGTGAACTCCTGAATTTCCCCCACAGCTCTCTCTGTCTCCCCTGAGGCACCGTTATTCTTCCAGATGCTCAGGGCACCAACACGTGGGGTCTTGCTCTTCCACCTAAATCCTGTGCACCAGAAATCCTGTGGCTCCCCTCCACATGCACCCAAGGCTCCATCTCCCCGCTGTCTCCGCTGGCTACTGTCCTGGTACACATCACTTCTTTTTTGCATGAATGCTCTACCTGCTTCTCTCTATGTGCTGTTGTAGTCTATTCTCCACTAAATGGTATGACATTTTAAACTTTATGTCACATTATATCACTTCTTTCTTCAAACCTTGCAATGGCTATCTTTCACACTGAGAAAAAGCTAGAATACCTGCACAAAGCAGGAAGATTTTACTCTCATGGACTTCGCATATGCCGTTCCCTGACAGGAAGGCTCTTCCCCCGGATCACACCATGGCTCACTCCCAACCTTCTTTAATGTTGGCCCAAACTTCCCCTTCTCAGTGATGCCCACCCGACATCCCTGTTTAACATACATCCCAACTACAGATCCCCCAACTCTCCTATTTAATAATGCTTTCATTTCCCCCTAAAACATACCACTTTCTGACATTCTATAATATTTAATGATTAATTCTGTCTACTGTTTACTGTCATTTCCCCACTGGGATATAAGCTCCACGAGGGCAGCTATTTTGTCTCTTTTATTCACTAGTGAACCCCAAGTTCCGATAGTTTTGGTGCATTGTAGGTATTTAATAAATATTTGTATTACACAAGAGAATTGGCCAGTCACATTCTCCCTGACACTCTGAAGCTTACCTCAAGTGGGAAAATTTGCGTATATATGTCAGAAACCGAGTTTCCCAACTAGATGACTTAGTGAAAAACAAAAGCATCTTGTGCATGTACAAGAAGCAGAAGAATCTGAGAGCAGAAAACCACAAATCCCTCCCCCAACACCCGCCCTTCCCCACCCCCATTGGCCTAAGTGGCAGAAATCTCATGGGATGGATGTGGGGTAATGGGGAAATCTACGAGCTCTAGGATCAGGCTGTTTGAGTTCAAATAATGGCTCTATCATTGACCACCAAGAGACCTTGAACTTGTGTTTTTTTTCTCTTCTGTAATTAGGGGTGACAAGAGAATTGACCTTGGATATAATGATCACACGAGATAAGAGACACAAGATTTCCTACAGTTTCTGTACATAGTGAGTATTTAAGAAATTGATAGGTTGTTACTCATTTTCCTTCCTGGGGCTGGACGCTTCATCTGACATTACAGGATATATTATGAATATAGAGGAGTGTGTGTGTGTGTGTGTGTGTGTGTGTGTGTGTGTGTACATACAAGCAGTTTTCTCTGTGTCTTTTAATGCCCCTTTTCCTCTTTGCCCCCATCCATCATGGAAGAGGGAGGCCAAGATTATAATGTACAACATTTTAATCATTTTACCAAGGGAGAAGCTTGCTTGTCTTAAGAGTTTGGGGGAGGCTAAGGGTTCATTTAGAGAAGTAAAGGAGAGAGGGTGTCTAAGAGACAGAGACAGCTAAACATCTGTTCAGTCGTTGCATATGGACCAAAGAGGATTAGTCATGAGTGAACAGCAGAATCTGAACTCTGGGTCTCTGAGTGGCCTGATGGGAGGTGACTATTCTTCAGTTCAGTTCTCTGTGTTTTCTGATCTTCCACAGTCAGCCTCCACTGAGAAGCCGTATGACATGGTTAAAAGAATGAGCTCTGGAGCTGCTTGGCCTGGAATTGAATCCTGGCTGAAACTCTGCCTAACCTAGACAACATTGGTCAAGTTACTCTCTGTGCCTCAGTTTCCTCATCTGCAAATTAGGGATGAAAGTCACAGTTCTCACACAGGGATGTTGCGACAATTAGAGCGTTTAATACCCACAAAGCTGTCACTGTTGTGGTTTGATGCATCATCTGTTTTGATGTCCCTGGAACCCAGGTTCAGGCAATGGACTCAGAGAAGAACAATGGACCCTGATTTCATGCTCAGATATTGCACTCTTCTTGGCTTTCTGTGAAAGCACTGGGTGATACTCCCTGTTTTCTTGGAGGCTCTAAATTTTCAGGGGCAGGAAAAGGTCCAGGGGGAGGAAGAGGAAAATCTATCCCCACGCGTGCTCACCTGTGAGGCCCAGCAGCAGAGTCAGCAGCAGGCAAGGAGAAGGGAGAGGCCAGGAGACAGGGATGGGCATCCTGGAGGCCTGAGGAGGCTGCTCTGTCCCACTGTGTGCTGGGAGAGCCCTGACTCTGCTCTGTGGGAGGAGAGAGGCTCCACTTCCTGTCATATAAGAGGAAGTGCCCAGGATGGGGTGCAATGGCTGTGAGACAGTAGCCCAGTTCCAGAATAGAGACAGATTCTGCTTCCAGATTGTGACATAGAATCAGGCATACAAGGCAAATACAGGGGAGGAGTTACTCATCTTCATTCTCAGAGGGACTGGGAGGAAATAGCGCTTCCCTCTGCATGGGGCCTCTGCTCTCCCCTGGGCCGCTCACCCCATCTAAGACCTTCATGGTGATGCCCAACTTGGGGCCCCAGAAAAGAAGGGGCTGCCATTGTGGGATGTGTCTACAGGACCCTAGGATGTAGCCAGCTTATGGGCTCATTTTCTTCATTTTCATGAGCAGCTACTAAGTTGGAAGAAGGAAGAGGGTTCATTGGAGCATGTTCAGTAGGGCTAAAACCAGGCCTACTACTGAATGACTCCCTATTCTAACCATTTACTGATGGAACAAATAAAAACCCAAACATAGAATGCAGTATGGACCTCACAACTTGTATGGACCTCCATCCAATGAAGTGTGCATAACAAGCAAATGACTAAGTGAACTAGGCTGCATCCAGACAAAGAGACACTAGTCAGCAATAGAAAGTGCTACCCAAAGCAATTTGTAGACTCAAGCAGTCCTTATTAAGATACCAATGACATATTTCGCAGACATAGAACAAACATTTTGAAAATTTATATGGAACTGTAAATGACCCCAAATAGCTGCAGCAATTTTGAGAAAGAAGAACAAAGTAGGAGGGATCACAATAGTTGACATCAAAGTATATTCCAAGGCCATGGTAATCAAAACAGTCTGGTACTATCATGAGAACAGACACATAGATCAATGGAACAGAATAGAGAGCCCAGAAATAAACCCATGTCTCTATGGTCAATTAATATTTGATGAAGGGGGCAGAAGCATAAAATTGAGTAAAAATAGTCTCTTCAACAAATGGTGTTGGGAGATATGGACAGCTACATGCAAAAAAATGAAACTCAACTACCCACTTACACCATATACAAAATAAACTCAAGATAAATAAAAGACTTAAATATAATTCATGACACCATAAAACTCCTAGAGAAGAACTAGGCAGAAAAATCTCAGATATCCCATGCAGCAATATTTTCACCATACGTCCCCTAGAGCAAGGGACATAAAGGAAAGAATAAAAAAAAAAGGAACTTTATCAAAATAAAAAGCTTCTGCATAGCCAAAGAAAACATCAGCAAAATGAAAAGGAACCAAGTGTATGGGAAAATATATTTGCAAATGATACTTCGGACAAGGGTTTGATCTCCAAAATATATAATGAACCCACACAACTCCACTCCAGGAAGACAAACAATCCTATTAAAAAATGGACAAAGGACCTGAACAGATACTTCTCCAAGGAGGACATACAGAGGGCCCAGAGACATGTGAAAGGATGCTCAGCATCATTGGTCATCAGAGAGATGCAAATTAAAACTACAATGAGACACCACTTCTCACCAGTCAGAATAGCCATCATAAACAAATCAACAAACCACAAGTGTTGGAAAAGATGTGGAGAAAAAGGAACCCTAGTGCACCGTTGGTGGGAATGCATACTGGTGCAGCCGCTGTGGAAACAGTATGGAATTTCCTCAAAAAACTAAAGATGAAACTGCCTTTTGACCTGGCAATTCCACTGCTAGGATTATAACCTAAGAATCCTGAAACAGCCCTGGCTGGTGTAGCTCAGCGGATTGAGCGCGGGCTGGGAACCAAAGGGTCCCGGTTTGATTCCCAGTCAGGGCACATGCCTGGGTTGCAGGCCAGGTCCCCAGTTAGGGCCATGTGTGAGAGGCAACCATACATTGCTGTTTCTCTACCTCTCTTTCTTCCTTCCTTCCCCTCTCTCTCTAAAAAAAAAAAAAAAAAAAAAAATCCTGAAACACTAATTCAAAAGAACCTATGCACCCCAATGTTCATAGCAGCATATTTTACAATACCAAGTGCTAGAAGCAACCTAAGTGCCCATCAGTAAATGAGTGGGTCAAAAAACTGGTTCAGTTACACAACGGAATACTACACTGCAGAAAGAAGGAGCTCCTACCCTTCAACACCGCATGGATGGAACTGGAGAGCATTATGCTAAGTGAAATAAGCCAGGCGGTGAAAGACAAATACCATATGATCTCACCTGTAAGTGGAAACTAATCAATGAAACAAACAAGCAAGCAAAATATAACCAGAGACATGGAAATAAAGAACAAACTGACAGTAACCAGAAGGGAGGTGGGAGGGGATAATGGAGGAAAAGGGGGGAAGGTTTGTCAAGAAACATATATGAAGGACTCATGGACAAAGCCAAAGGGGGGAAAGGATCGAGGGTGGGAGGTGGGGATGGGTGGGGTGGGGGGGAGTAGTGTGAGGGGAAATGGAGACAACTGTATTGAAACAACAATAAAAAAAGAGAGAGAGAAAAAGTAATGGCCTATTTGCATGTGCCACAGTTTTAAGTTTCTCAAATGTATTGTTCTAAGTGAACTAAGGCAATCGTAAAATGTCACACTGTATGATTCCGTTTATTTAACATGGAACAATAGAATGGAGAGCAGACTGGCACTTGCAGAGGTTGGTGCAGGGGGATGGGGTCACTGGAAAGGCGAGCACAGGAGACCTCTGTGGTCATGGAATTGCTCTGCATCCTGGTCATGGCAGTGGTGACACCAACATGCACCTGAGGGACCTACAGAGCACAGCAGGGAATGTTACAAGATCCAGCTGTGCACATCAGCCTCACAGTCATTATAGTGTAGGCACTGACTACCTCGTTATCCACAATTATAATATGATGGGGAGTAGAAAGGGTGCGTGCGTGGCATGAGGTCAGAAGTAACAGCACCGGATGTCCCATCTTCCTTACTGGGCAGTCCATAAATAATGCCTAAGAGTGACATATCAAGAAGTGGCATTTAATGTCGGCTATATGAGGTACGGCAGAAAAAACCTCACCTTCAAATAATCAGCTGAGAGATGCACAGGGTAGCCTCTGAGAGGAGGAAGATGGTGGGAGGGAGGGAGACCCCCATTTTCATATGCAGAGCTTGCAGAACCATCTGACTCTTTCAACATGTGCATGTGTAACTTCAATAAAGGTAGAAGCCAATTCTAGATCATTAATGTTGTAAGCGTGGCAAATAAAAAGAACATCCATACTATTAGCAGCAATAAAGGACTCATAAGATTGGTGGATATAAAAGCAATGCTCAAAATCAATTACCCTTCTAATCGATAGTCAAAACCACTGTAAACGGTAATGATAACTTTTACAGATTCCATGACCTAGACTTCCGCCAAGATGGCGGCGTAGGTGGACGCACTGCGCCGCCGCTCACAACCAGAGAGTTTAAACAACGAACTCAATAGCGAAAAATAAACAACCGGAACAGACAGAATCGAACTAAAGGGAAGTCCGACACCCAGGAGGTTGGGGAGGACGTACATCCAGGCCGGTAAGCGGAGCAGAACCGAGCGGAGGAGCGGAGTGAGAGGCAGTTTGCCCGGAGGAACTCACCCCGGGAGCGCCTAAACAAAACACGACCCCGAGCAACGGGTGAAC
>PVJI01027539.1:0-17555 GCA_004026765.1 Micronycteris hirsuta
TTTAAAAACTGAAGAATATTTCAAATAAATTTTTTAAATGTTTCAAATAATTTTTTTTCTGATTTTACTTGATAAAAGGCATGATCTGGGACACTCTCCCACTTGGCGACAATTGTCAGGAGCTCTCTGGGGGTGAGTGCCTCTTCTGGACAATGCAGGGGCTCTCCTGTGCCCTGGTCCTCACCACTCCCTGCTGTCCACCCCAAACCACTCTGTTTATATTATTTCTGGTCCTCTTATGTACATGAGTTTGCAACCCCTGAGCTGAAGCTCTAATTAGTCAGTGGGAAGGAAAAAGTACAAAGCAATGAATATGAAAAGGTGTGATTAGAGGCAATTTCAGAGCCAGATCTCAAAGGTTACTTTTTTTATAATCTATGTGTTTTTTATTGGAACTTCTATATTTCTTCTAAAATATAAACTCACATATACAATTTAAATATAAATCCACACTCTTATTCACAATTCTGAAATTCAAAGTCTAATTAATTTTTTAAAAATTAACTCCATTTTGGCAGAATCTGACCTGATATATGATCTTTATAGAGTTTACTTATGCCATTAATGTGAATATTTACACATTTCACTGCAGAAATACTATGTTTCAGTAATTGGGTACACAATGTATCACAGTACCTTTATAAAATCCCCCAAATTCTATATTCTGGCACCCAGGGTTTCAGGTAAGGGATCAGGACTCATATTAATTTTCACACACCTTTCTCCACTTGAGAAAAAAATGTACTCTGTTGGAAAAAAAAGGGGGGTAATGTCTAAAATAGTATTTTCAAAATAACATTTTTGAAGACGATTAGCAAGAATTGGGAGGAGTAATGCAATATTCTCAGATAAGTAGGAAATTCAAAAATCCAAGCATGTGCAAGATTTCACAACAGATTTTTCCCAGCAGAAAGTAGAGGACACAAGTTAATTAAAAGCTAATCCTTTCTCTTCCCTCCATCCCTGGGCAAACCTCCACTTTATGTACTTCATGCTCTGAGGAAACAGTCATCTTCAAACCACAACAATTTTACAAGGGTGATGAGAAGCTGCAATCACCCGCAGTAGCGTAAGGCTGGTCATCACGGTATTGCTGTCCCACAGACCCTCTGGCTGTCTTGCTGGAGGCACTAGCCTGTCTATCCCCAAACGGAGGCTTCAGCCACTTGAGAAAAAAACCATCAGCTTTTATGTCAGCTAGATGTTGGGCTCTGTGGGCTTCCAAGACCATGTTACTGTGCTCAGTCTCTCACTGGACTTTGACCATTATGGTCAGTTGCCTGATGTTCCATCCGTTTTCTTGGCTAGGGAGGTAGAGAGGAAAGTCATTAAGAAGAGAGCCTGATGTTTCCACATAAAGCCAGGCTCCCCAGTGGACTCTGTTAGCCAAGTGTAGTCATGCTGTTTGCAGGCATATGAGACACTCAAAAAACCATCTCCTGGATGTTCCAACAGCATCTGGTACCTCTCCCCTGAGTACATGGTATTGAACGGAGCCTGGGTACCTGCTCGCTAGGCAGAAAGAAGCATGTACCTGATTTTATGCCAAGTCTAAGAGAGTACCTGCTTGGTACCACAATAGTCTAAGATCTCCAAGAAACTGTGGTTTTTTTAAAAAATAGAGTTTCTATGAAGCCAGAAAACACCTCAGTGGCAATGTTGCTGTTTTCAACCTCTACAAAGGACTTTGGATGAGGTTTTCCTATACTTTCCTCTTTAATCTCTAAGATATTGCTTCTAATCCCAAGGGGTTGTCTCTAAACCAGGGCCACTTTCCCTTCTCAAACAAGGCACAGCAAAACAAACAAACAAACAAACAAAACCTCCCAAACACACACACAAACAACAAAAGTGGCTGCTGCATCAATATTCCAGAATACTTCTTGTTCCCCACTGCCTATCTGTAAAAGGTAATGCTTCTTTCAGAACAGCAGGGGGGAGTGCGCTGGCACTGTGCGGACTCCAGAGTCCGGCCCTGTGGGGTTGCCACTGTGCTGAGGCTGTACACGTCCCCAGCACCTGAGATGACAGGGCAGCAAAGAATGGGAAAGTGGCCAACTAGTTTTTCACTTGGGCCTAAGTTTTTATATCCCTGAGACGGAACCAAGAATGGAAACATCTTTCTATTTTTGCACTTGAGGTTTTGGTCTGATTTCTCCCATCATTTTTTAAAATATTTTACTTCAGGTTCTATTTGAATTCATTTTCTCTGGAAATGGAGAAGGGACCATCCTCACTGAATTCCTGGATAGTGTCTCACTGATTAAAATCCAGTGCGGATGTCGCACACTCTCAGTGTGCTTCCTAATTAATGTATCTCCATGGGAATAGGCTCTGTGTGTTCACCTGCAAACCCAGACATTTAATTTCAATTCTTTCAGTCCTTATACCATATAGCTGACTCTGTCCATAATTTATGTTACAGTGCCATCTTATGGTAATTTATGACCACCATTTATGAATGGAAACATTTGGGGCTGTCTCTTCTGCATTTTAAAGAAATATATGGGTTTAAAAATAATCTTTAATTAACCACACCAGATATATGGGTCAAAAATGGTGGTCTGTAAATAAAAAAGATTTTTCACTGGAGTCTGTGGCCAAAAACTACGCACAACATTTTAGTAGCCACACAAACCTTAAAGACAACAGAAGAAATACTTTAAAGGCATTTCTATTCTCATTCAGTGATCATTACTGCCTGCATAATCTGACACTTAAGCAGCAGCCTTCTTCACGAACGTATTTGGGAAGACAATCAGAGGGAGAATCTGGTCTAAGTAACTGATTTGTGGCCCAGAATTTTCAGCTATGTGTTCTCATGGAGCATCATTTCTCCCTCTTCGCTGCAAAAAACCCACAGAACCTCACAGCATGACACAAGGAAACCCAACTCCACTTTTAAGCGTGATTATTTGCAAATGTATTTCAGTTCCAGGTTTAATTCCAGCAGAGGATTCCTTGGAGAAGCCTCATTCAGGAAGTCTGCCTGCCAAATTTTAGAGGCTTTAAGGCTTGTTTCCTCTCTCTTCTCCAGGTTTATTTCCACCCACAAAGTTAATGTACATCGTGAATGGGCCTGAACTTAATTCCTTAATAAGAACTTGACAGTTCTGTGGCTTCTCTGCCAGTCATTGTCAG
Organism: Micronycteris hirsuta; assembly: GCA_004026765.1. Taxonomy (NCBI): domain Eukaryota; kingdom Metazoa; phylum Chordata; class Mammalia; order Chiroptera; family Phyllostomidae; genus Micronycteris; species Micronycteris hirsuta. Next base: position 3,142 of record PVJI01027539.1, read on the forward strand.
GGAGGCACAAGGAAAAAGATGGTTTCAATTCCATGTCTTTTTTGTCGGGGAACAGTAACGGGGAAGTGAAATGAGTTCATGAAATGGGGATTCTGGGGATCTGGGTGGTAGCAAGGTTCGCCTCAGCCCCACTTGTCCTCTCTAATGACAGATGCTCTGACAGCTAGCACAGTGATCTGCTTGTAAGTCTTTGTTCACATGCCATCTCCCTTCCAGGTTGCCCCATTGATTCTCTCATCTCTCCTATGGGATCAAGATGAAAAGTTTGAGTTCATGGTCCAACGCAGGGAGGGCACCATTCATTTGCCATCTGTGGACACTCCTTTCCTTTCCATAAAGAAGATATGTAACACACAGTGATTCATTAAAAAGAAAGGAAAATTAATATGCATTGAGCCAGATGCAAAATAAGAACCTTGGAACAAAGGCAATTAAAAAAAAAAAAACATGTGAATGTCAACTATTTCTCAGGTTCTCCCTGCCCTGTCACAATTGAACTGATTTCTTTTTTAACTGCTTCGTTTTCAATAATTGTAGGGATCACAGTTTCAACATTCAACAAATGTGGGACTTGAACATTGCTAACAAACATCACAGTGGGTTTTGCTTGCTTGCTGTCTGCTTCCCACATTCTCTCCTGAGTCCCCTTCTGACCCACGCTCCCCAGCCTCTGTTGCTATAGACTTACTTGTGCTGACCCTCCTCCCTGTCCTCTTTCAGGCCTGTCCTTGCTCAGTCCTGCACCTGAAATGTTCTCTCTTCCGCTGTCATCCCTATACCAGCAGGGACAAGATCAGTGCCATTTCCCCCCATCTTTTGTTGAGTGTGTGTTTATGTGTCTGTTATTGCCTTTTCCCCCCTTCAGTCAGAACTCCAACACATTCATCTCAGAGTCTGAACTGACTGTACCCATTAGGAATTCTTAAAGTGCAGTCCACTCTGCAAAACGACTTTACACACGCAAAAGCAACATCATGGGTTGCCTCACCATCACCCCGCCTCCCAACATGTATGGTTTTTTATTGCTGTTCCAATTTAAATTTCTCAGTTTACTATTCAAAAGAGATGATTTTTCTAATACCCATCCTGCAAATGCCATCTGGGATCCCCCAGACAAGCTGTACTCTTCTGCCTTTCACAGGCATGAATTATAAAATGTCTGCACTAGGAGCAAGGATGGGATCAGGTTCAGGCCTTCTTGATCCTGAACCATAAGAGTCTGAATGCCTGAAACATGCAGGACAGGGACCACGAAAGAGGAAATAATATCTTCCTACAGCTGATTTGTTTTGCCACCTAGCCTGGTGATCCTGCGCAAATTCCCTTGGGGAGGCAGAAGTAACAGTCCTCAGAAAACCGGAAGTGAGGAGCACCTGCTACACTCACAATTACCCCAAAGTATTCACATGCTGCAGGATATTATTACCCTTCCCAGCTTTTGGCCTAGTGTCATGTGAACAGAGAACCAGATGGGAGTTTTGGTGGCTAAAATGGTTACACCAATTATTTATAGATTCGGACTAAAAATCACGTGAACTGCCTTCTGTGAAGTCCCATCTTCCCAGAACAGACTAGAAATAGACATAGTTGTGGAAAGTCTCAGAATCATTTAGAATAATCCTAAACATGATATTGCAAGTAGGGAATTGTAGAGTTAAGCCGAAAGGGTTTTAGAAGCCCTTTCACAAAGAAGAGTATAGTTTAGAGCGATCTTTTGGAAATTTGCAGAATGAGACCCAGGGGTTCAACTTCACATCCTGTTGGTTTTAGTAGCATTGCCCCTAGCCATTTTTCCTTGCTAGAGAAATCTTTAAAATTAGACATGACTGCTTGCATAGCTCAGTGTCACCATCTCTGGAGAAGAAGGAAATTTTCCCTTGTGCCTTGCACATGGTAGTCACCCAATCAATATTTACTGAAAGGATGAAAGAATAAAAATGAAACCTCTTTTATTAATACTAAGTATATGACTGTTTAAGAGAGTTTCCTTAAGTTCTCTACTTTATTTTTTAATTTTGACATATATGTAGATTACTTTTTTCCCCTTGTGGTGGGGGGAAGGCAACATTTCTTGGATTCCTTTGTGCCAGGTACTATACTAAATAGTTCAACTGTGTTGTTTTATTTCAACCTCACAACAGCCTACAATCTTTCACATCTGACATCGACATGATAACTTGGCTGAGGTTCACCAGCTTGTCTGGGGTCACCCAGCCAACCAACTCCAGAGCCCAAGTCCCAGCTGCTCCCCCAAACAAGGCCTGTTGTGCTGTGACTCAGAATTGCAAAATGCTGCTTTCTGTTATTAGCCACAAGTCTAAACATCAAGATGGAAGACATCTTTGGAGAACAGCTGAGTCCACTGAAATTTTCTGGGAATGCTTACATTCTCATAGCCAAAAAACCATAAGGGAATCAGCAAAAGCTTTTGCTTCTCTTTATTTTTAAAGTTTCTTTACTAAAGAGTCCCCTGGAAGACATGAATAGGGGTCATACGTCTAGCTCTTAGTTTCTCTCTCCAGGCTCTCCTCAGCAAATACATGTAGTCCAGAAACTACCTAAAAAGCCTAAAACCAAAGGAAAACATAGAATTGAACTTGTATCTGGTGATATCAATACCTGAGTTATGATGGTAATTCTAAAATATTGTATTGATTTAATTTTTATTGATATCCATTTGAACATATGTAACATCACTAAACATGTGAGAAATTAATAATTTTAATTAACATTTACTTGAAAAAAGTCCTCATTCATCCACAAGTGAAGATTCTGCCACTCTATCAAACTTGCTTGGAATCAAAACGAACTTTTATATTTTCCTAGTTAACTGCAGTTCTCAGAGGGAAAGCACTCAGCTGGCGCCTCAGGTGAAAACAAGAACAGTAGTACCCCAGGTAACCCCCACCTCCACCCCAACCCCACACACAGTTGTCCACTAGGCCACCAACAAGGGTCTTGAGAAATATTGTAGTACAATTCCAGGCCCTGTGTTCCATGTGGCTTGAATATTGTCAGTTGAATTAAATGTATTTTATAAAGTTACAATAAAGCATGCATTGAGTTATCAATACTCAGTTTGTATGGGGGACATTTCCAAGTCAATCACCTGAAATTAAAGAAGTCCCTGATTTTATGATGCTTGGAAAGTTGCAAATGTGGAAATATATCTTTCTTCTTAGGTTTAAATCCCAATGTTCCACAAATAATTTTCCACTATCATGGAGTGCCATAGGATTGATTGTGCTCGACAACAGAGGAAAGGTTATCATTAACATGTTGAACAATGGATGGCATCCGTTGCATTTTCTTGTTTAGGAAAATAAATCATCCTGAAAACTTTTATTATGTTCTACGTAAAATGGAAGCACATCAGCAATTGTCTGTTTTCTTCTCCTGAGTTGGTTTGGCAGGGTGCCTTGGGCTGAAAGAACAGCCAGGGATTGCCAAGCGAGGGCTGGCTTGACTCTGGGCCCATTCCCCCAGGGATGTAAACATCCTGCCCTGGAACACTTCACCAACCTGCAGCGAGAAAACTCCCGTGTGCACAGCGTGTGGTGGGGAGAACTGGAAACCATGAGTCACAGCACCAACCAGGCCCTGCTGGGTAATGAAGAGGTCAAAGGTTTAAGCTTTATCCACCCCACCCCAGGCCCCAGTATGAGAGTAGCACTGAATTTAGTAGAGAAACTTGCAGGAATCAAGTGTATGCAAAAAGCAAAGACCACAAAGATTTCCTGAGCACCCACCAAGCACATGCCTGATACTTAGCAGACACTTTCACGTGCATTATCTCACATCATATTGAGTAGGGTTGCTCAGTGGGTAAGGCTCTGCTTCACAGTCAGACACCCCTAGGCTACCACTCACTGGCTGTGTAGTCTTGGGAAATTTGCATAATCTAATTCTCAGTATTTTCATCAGCAAACCGGGGATGTACCAGCTAAATACTGAAATCTTTATTGCCAGGCAGTCCGGGGCAGTTGCCTTCAATCCCCAGAGCACACACCCTCCACTACCCTGGCTGAGCCAGCTCCTCTCTGGGAATCGCCCCGCCCATCATGGGTCACTTCACAATCCAGGAACTAAAGGGAGATGAGGGCACAGGAGAGTCTCTCAGGCCTGTCCAGTGGCCAGGGCTGGTTTGCTGTCATTGGTTGGTCCTCATGGAATACCATGTCATTGCAACCATGTCATTGGTTGCTAGATGGTTTTCTAGGGCTATCCTGGAGACAGCAGGGTAGATTCCATAGAGCTATCATATGATAAGCTCCAAATACGTGATGGTAATTATGTCCATTAAACAGCTGGGGAAAGCTGGACTAAACAAGGTTAAATAACAGGGTGAAAACTGTGCTATGGAACCAGGATATGAGTCTAGTTGACATAGTTTCTCAGCTCGATGTCTATCAACCATGATCTTTCGATGGGAGAATCAGAAAAGCCCATAGAATGACAGCATAAAAGACGTCCCTTCAGATGGCTATGCTCATCTTGAATGTCATCCTTGAGTATTCCATAAAAGGCAAGCATGGATACAGTTGTGATGACAATGTTTTATTAGACTTATTACATGGACATGGCTTTTCTCAAGACTGAATAGAATCATTTGGTCTGAGTTTAGAATTGGAGTTTGACAGGTATGTTGCTAGTCTTCTCAATCCCAAGCTGACGTGATGCTAGTTTTATGTTTAGGTACTCTAAGTGCACACCGAGCTGCTCTTCTATGGTTCTCTGTGTTCTCTGAGGGTGGGAGAAGAACATATGTAAGATTCAATACCTAATTTCATACTGTTGATAAGATCACTGAAAAACTTTTTATCAAGGCAGGATATTGTCAGGATGCATGGAAAACAGTAATAGTTCGTCCACTGGAAACGAGATTCTGTATTATGGTCACAGCACAAACCCTACATCCTGCTCCCTAACACGGAGTCTTCTGATTCTCCTTCCTGGTTCTTCACCAGCTATTAGCACTGGGGTATGCAATGGTTGCCTGGGGACAAGAGAGTGCTTCTATGGGAACAGAACATAAGGCAGTTAAGTTTTAAAAGAAAGAGAAAGAGATAGGAACATTATAGGGGAAGGCCAGAGTGGAGATGATTCCAGAAGCAGTCAAAGACTTTGCTACTTAACATGTGGGTCCTGGATCAACAGCATCAGCCTCACTTGGCAACCCAACAGAAATCAGAAACTGAGGCCCAGCCCTGTGCAATGGATTATAGTCTGTATTTTAATCCAGTGCCCAGCCGGTTCATATGCACATGGCTCTTTGAGAAGCTCTGTTCTAGGGGATTCAGCCTCTGCTATGACTTTCTGGAATTGAACTGGTTGGGGCTGGCCTATAGCAGATGATAAAGTTGTGAGAGATGGGAAGATACTCCAACGTTTGCTCAGAGGTCATTCTGTCTGGATCGGCTGGAGGAAAAGTCTGTTCTCAGCTGACTGACAAGCAGGCCACGCGCGCCGTTGCACACAGCATGGTGGCCATCTGTGTATTACAGAAAAGAAACACTGTGCAGGGGTGCGGAACTGTGGCAGAGGCTAAGCATGACCAGGTGTTTAAGGGGAAAGGCAGTCTTGAAGATCAAAGGCAAGTCTATTATAAAAGAGAACATCTTGCCCACCAAACCCAGGCCCTCTGAATGGAGAAAGGGCAACATCTGAACAGACCAGATGTTAGCAGCCAAGGGATCCTGAGAGCCTAGAGTGAACTCTCCAAAATAGTTCTGTGGCATCAAAACCTCATTATCTGCCAGACCCACCACTAAATACAAAAACAGGTTCTATAAGAAGATGGGAAAGTCCTTTGTGGCACCCAGCTGAGGCAGCAGGAATTTTCTGTCCCTGTGGTATATGGACAGTTATTAGTTATAGGACTGAGGCTGGAGCCCAGAAAGGAAGTTCTCTTTTGGGGATAACAAGGGAGTGCAGCTTTTGGAAAGAGCTGTGTGAACACTTCACGTTCACCAGGCTGGGGCCATGACAGGTGCCATCTCCTGCACGCCTGGGATGGGTGTCAAGTTATTCTCATAGAGAAGAATGGGTGGCTCGGGCTCAGAAGCTCCTACCCTGAGTGGCCATTCTTCAGATCTGGTACAGGACATGGTCACTTCACCAGCAACCCAGCAGGATTGTGGGGGACAGGCAGGGAATGGATGTTTTGACAACTTCTGAATTTTCCACAAGTACAAGCTGGTCTCCTCTTAATTTCCACCATAAAGATTTTCAAAAATACATTTAAATATAATAATTATTGCTATCTTACTTATACTTGTAGATGGCATGTTTCCTTCAAGCAGCTCAAAGAACTATTCTGAAATTATCCAATTAACCTTTGCAAAATTTCTGTGAAAGTGGGTGGCAGTTTCTTTGCATTTCTGGAGAAAACGAGAGAAACACAGGGAGGTATAAGCCTGGCGTACCATGGGGATGGTGCAGAAATGGAAACCATACTCCCAAAAAGTCCCCTCAAGTTCAGAGTCCTCCAAGGAGCAAAGCTGTGGAGCCCAGGGCCTTAAGTAAAACACTTGTATTTCATACCATTTCACCCCTCAGTAAGATCCGTGGATTTGTGCCAGTTACTCCCCCATCTTTCAAATGTCTCGATGAGATACTTGATGACACGTGGTGTGGGAGACTGCTGGGCTGCTTGGGCAGGACTCTAAGCAGTTGCACAGACACTTTCTGTGCTGAGTAGCACAGCCTCTGTAGCTGAAGCCCCTGTGGCTCTTTTGCAGTTTTATGCATTGCAGTGTAGGTGGCATATTTGGGGATGGAATGGAGCAAGGAGAGTCTAAGAACTGGCTTGAGAGATGGACAGACTAAGATCTTGACTCCAGTATTTCCTAAGTTTTAGGACTTTGGGCAGTTCAACTAACTATGATAAACATCTGCTTCCTCATCTATAAAATGGGGATGGTGATGACTAAATTAGATAGTGCAGATAACAGGTCTGGCATTAGGACACTCAGTGAATATACAGAGAGTGGTTAAAAGACGAGGAGGCTGCTATCAGACTGCCTGCATTTGAACCCTGGCTCACCACTTTCTAGCTCTGTGACCTTAAACACGTCATCTCACCTCACTGGACAAGGCAGGCTCCTGTGAGGATTAAGCAAGTTCATACAGGTGATTTATAACAGAACTGGGCACAGAGTCCATGCTTGATAAATGTTATTACTAATCAATCATATTATAATTGCTTCTTAATTTCTTGTTTCTATCCTGTCTCTGGAGCCATGAGCACTGGCCTCCCTCCCCAAGGAAAGATGCAATGGTAAGGTGGAGTGGAAATAGCTCCGTATTAGGCCACTCTTACTCTGGGAGATGATTGGGAGAAGTGTCTCTTAGCTGGAAAACGCTCCTTCTGAGGTCAGACAGGCTACGATCTGTCATTCACTAGCTAAGTGATGCTGGGCAAGTCGTTCTGTCTTCCTCTCAGTCAAGATGTCTGTACAACAGTGGCGATGCGCTCACTGCCCTGATTTGTTAGAAAGGTGACTTGAGCTAATGTATACAAATGTGCTTCATAAACTTTAAATACTAACTATATTTAAATGATTATGAATTAAGAGACACACGTTTATACTTCAAGGACACATAAAGATCTAAATTTTCATTTGAACAAGGGGAAACTAACCACTTCTGTGTATATTCCTACTTCTCATTTCTTCCAACGGGGGGAAAAAAAAAATAAAGCTCTTGTCTCAGGTAGGAGAAGAACAAAGACATGTTAATTTCTGGTGGTGCCAGCATCTTGGGTTTGTCTTCACCCGAGCAGCAATAAAAACAAACAAAAGTATGTCCACACACCGAGAAACTCAAAGTTACTTGGATTTCTCTTTGCCACATTTCCTTTGGGGACTTCAAAGCCTGAAGACTTTGCAGATGTCTTGCTGGTGACATCCCTTTAGCAAACACATGGAAAATACTCCAATAAGAGAGACACTAGCTCCACAAGAGGAAATTTGGGGGCAGAAAAAAAGGGAAGACAGCTGGCAAGCCGAGCTCAGTGTGCACAGCTGCCTGATACTCATTTCTTGGATGGACAGCATACATTTGCTGCAAGCAGCTAGGACTTCAGCTCACATCTGGCACAATGAGGAAGTACTGCTTGAGTTCTAGGTGGTAAATAGTAAAAGCTGAACTTGGAAGAATTCTATTAAATATTTCACTTTTGCCAAGACCCTCCCTGTAGGCATTCTTCCCCTTTGGAGACAATAGTGGACTCTCCTACTTTGAGGAGGAAGAGGATGGGTAGGCAGAGCATAGGTCCAGTCGCCAGTTGTGTTACTTTCAAATTCGTGTTTCTTCTGTTTTTGTTTATCCTCCCAAAGCATATTTCCCTTGACACATAGTCAGGGACATTTTTACCTTGGGCAGCTCTAAAGCTCTAACACAGAAAGTAAACCTTTCCTTTCAGGAAAGTTCTTTGGTGGATTAAAATCTGCTTTTGAATCAAGAAGCAGTTCATCCTTTTAAAACTATAATTTATAAAAAATCTACAAACCTAGTGTTGTCTACAAACCTAGATGAGGAGTGTTAAGAGTCTGTGCAGCTGGCAAGGTGACTGCATCTGCGGACCCACAGTGGGGATAGGAATCCCAAGGGGCACCCACTCTGGGCCCAGCACACTCTCCTGGGACATAGGAGGATGCTTTGCAGGGTAGTGGCCTAGATCTGGGGGTGATAACTGCAGCTGCAGGTCAGAGTGAAGCCCCTTTATCCACTGGGAAACCAAACCCACCTGGCCAAACAGCCCCTCAGTTGGGAAGTGCCCTGCCTGCTTGCCTGGTATTCAATCCAGGTTGTTTTTATACACTGAAAATCCTATGAACCCACTGCTATGAGTCAGGCATGGTGACCTCCTGAGCAACCCTAAACCAACGGTGCTTACAGTGACCCTCTCTTACTGTACACCTAATGTCATAAGCTACTGAAATTGATTTGATGTCTTAAATTCTTACACTTAAAAAAGTAATGAAATTTTCAAGCACAAAATAAATTGAGGCAGAATAAATCAAATAAAGGCAGAACAGAATACAAGGATGTGTTGAACAATTGTAAATTTACAGTTGATTGGGAAAAGAGAACTAGATGTGGAGTACTCAAACTAAGATACCAACAGACTCTGCTCACTAGTTTGTGACCTTGAGCAAGGTACCTTTCCTCTGTGAGCTTCAATACCCTCAAGTATGAAATAAGGGCGTGTCATAGATGGGCCCTGACTCTGGCTGGGGACTGCTTCCTAGGCTGCTTTTCGATCATCGGAAGTTGACCAAGACAGATTTAGGAAGCCCATGTATAGCCAAAGGTAAATGGAGGCTTATCTTCCTTCCAAGAAAGTTCACACCCATTTGTGTCTGGCAAGTGCAGCTGAGAGAGGCCAATCACTGGGTTTGTGCCAGGGGAATATAATCATGTAAATGACAAACACCGAAGAACCTAACTTGTACCAGATCTTAGGAATCTCAAATGGCAATCCTGGGCGAGGGTCTCCAGCCTGACTTGAGTCCTACTGTGCTCAAGAGACAACACCCCACCACCTAGCCAACCGACTAAGAGAGGACTTTCCCGATTCACTCTCCACCTTCACAGAATCTCTCTGTGGCAAAGTCTTCTCGTGAGTTCCCAAGGCATCTCTCAACGCTTGCCAGTGACGCTGAAAGGATATGGTGGGCTGAGTACTTTATTTACCTATGTTGCTAAAAATAAACCTTAGAATTTCTACGACTTTTAAAAATACACTTTTCACATAATCTGAACTGCATACAATGAAGAAAGTATCTCTAAGAATTGGAGGTAAGAAGTCTGTCACTGTAATAAGCTTTAATGCAATCTGTTTTTAAAACCTGTACGGTGTCAGATAAATACATTTGTTCTCCAATAGTTCAATCCATGAACTAATTAGGTGTTTTCGTTTGCAACATAAAATTTTAAATTTTGTTATGTAAAAAAGAAATATGCAAACTGATATATGAAATGGCTATTGAGACTTGTTAGAACAGGGTATGTTATAATCAGAAGTCACTGACATCTTTTCTTGTTTTAATAGTTTTTTAAAAATATTTTATTGTTATTCTATTACAGTTGTCCCAGTTTTTCCCCTTTTGCCCTCCTCTGCCCGGCCCACCCCCTGACTCTCAGACATTGCCCACCCTGTTGTCCATGTCTGTGGGTCATTCATACATGTTCTTTGACTAGTCCTATCCCCTTCTTTCCACTCCTGTCCCCCTCACTGACACCTTTTCACAGGCAGAAATCCATGGTCTCAGCTCAGATAACACCAGGTTCCCACTTGCTTTAAGTCCAGGTAAAGTCCTAATGGGATTTTGACCTTTGCCCTCTCATTTGAATGACATTCTAGGGATGCTCTGTCTGGGGGCCCTACATGAGCAAAGATACCTAACAGTATTTAGCAAAACGGAAAGAACATCAAAGTAACTCCCACTATTTTACTCTTGGAATTTGACATGCACTCAAATTCTAGCAAAATGTCCAGTAGAAACTATTACCAGTATACAACTCTCGCCACACTGACTATAACTCAGGTGACATAGACAAAAGTCATAAGCCATTCTTGAGGGCAAGATACAACACTGACAAGAAAAATAATTATATTTAAAACCCCAAATTCTACTCAAATTTCTTCAGGGCCAATAATTTCTGCTTCTTGGAATGAAGATAATGCCTATTTGTTGGTCAAGATGAGTGAGGACTTAATGACCTATAGGAGGGTTTCTGAACGCTACAAAGTCAGAGGGGCTCTTGCAGGTTTTATCTGCCCTCAAACTTCACGTCCAGGTGCAGAATGCAGAAAACCAACAGGTGCTGGACTCATACAAATAAAGTTTAATGGCTATGGTTCCTTTAAAGAATTTCCAAAACATGGGGAGGAGACAGGTGTTGTAAATAAGTTATCACCTGAGGTCAGGCAGGTGCTTCTTTGCAAGACTCACAGTATTTCTCTGGTCCCTGCTTTTTCCTATTTATTGTTCCTTACTTCCTTTCCATCTCCTTTGCCACACACCTCTCACCTTAACCCGGGCCTGAGTAGCCCAATTTTCTTGTGTGTCTTCAGAAATCCGCAAACACTGTTATTTGTTACTAATATCATTTAGGAATAAAAATTTGGGGAGGCTACCTATTATTATTGTTTACAATTGTTAAAATGAGCATGTATTACTTTTATTCTAAAATATTGTGTTTGTAAGAATAAATGGTTTCTGAAGTCTTAAATGTACTTTTAAAACAACTGGCCAAGTATCTAAAAAAAACAGAAACAGGCCTACCATGACCAGAACACTGTAGTAACATGAAGCATTAACATCAAAACCTACACAAGAACAACATTTCGTGGTTTGTACAGAGCCTTCAGCATATTTTCTCCTTTAATCTTCCTGTTACCTAGGTGAGCAAACTGAGGCTCAGAAAAGTCAGCTCACTGAAATCACAAAACTAGCAGGTGGAGGGCAATGAGGCAGGAGCTTCTCTTCTCGCTTAAACCAGTGCTCTTTTCAAGCACAAACACAATCCCCAGGGATGGAGGATGGGTTTCTTAAGGATGGCGTCACTGACAGGCTTCAGGCAGCGTCCCTTTTCCATCCACCAAACAGCAGAGCCTCTGCTGTGAGGGGGTGTGAAAAGAACAGGGAACTCTCAAGTTAGTGCCACACTGACCAACACAAGCACACACACTAGAATAAGCCAGGGCCACTGCAGGGCTACGAGGACATTCAAGTGTCTCCTAGATGGCAGATGGCAAGAAGGGATGGCTCCTCGAAAGCTTGAAAGCTCAGAACAGACTCTGTGGTGGAGGGGACCCTGGCTCACCCTCAGAGCCCTGGGAAGGGGTGAGCCTGGAGGCCTGGTGACACAAGGAGCTTGCTTAGCTGCTAGCAACTTGTCACCTAAATGTCACAAGGGAGTGTCACAAGGTGAAGACAGCCCTGGAGCCGGCTCATAGGGGGAAATAGAGGCCTGCTTATTTTGTTCATCGCTGGAATCTAAAATACAGCTTTAAATGATTAACGGTCTTGGAATGCCACAAACATTTTGAAGACTGCCTGTCAGGATCACAAAGACACTTGGAGGAAGGACCGTCAAACCAAGTGTCAGAAAGAAGATGGCCCAGGTGACCCCACTTCACTCGGCACCTCTTAATCAAGCATCAGTTACTGATGGTAGGGTGTGGCCATGTGAAAATGGACCCTACAGACTTATAAAATGGGAAGCCACTGTATGGATAGTTGCCTGTTTTGCTTACATATTAAAGGAGAAAATCATCTTGGCCTTCTTCCTGAAATTGTGAAATAAAGGTATGAACACTTCGTTTTTGGAAATCTTTTTGGGAAAGGCATGAGGGACACCCAAGGACAGTCAGGGGACCATATTTTGTGCAACAGCAATTCTAAATATAGGACACAGAGTGATCAGAAGAAGGATGGGAGTTGTGTCTTTGGATGCTCCACAGAACAGGCTGAGACCAAGCTGCTCAGAGGGCTTCGCACTGGAATCCTGGGCTCCCAGATCCAGCAGAAGGCTCACTCCCTCCTCACAGCACTGGGTGTGGAGCAGAGCCACAGCCCATGCATTTTGCAGTTATTTCACTGTGTCCTCTGCCATCCTAACAGGCACGTAACTCCCCTCCCACCCCCCAACACAGGGCATTTGCTGTTTAACCAGGTAGAAGTAAATTTCCTTATCCAAACTCGGGCTATCTGTAACATTTGCCAGATATCACAGGCCAATTTTTCTTTTTTAAACCTCATCTTCACAGCAGAAACATAAAAGGGGAGATCTATAAACATTTCAGATTCATAATATACTACTTCCTTTAGGTTCTTCTAAGCGGAAACTCTGCTCTTGAGAAAAGGTGAGCTTCTACTAAAAAAGTAATTTTCTCTGTCAGGAGGGCTCGCCGTGCACTCAGATGCAGCTGAAATGTGTTTTAATAAGGCCTTTCTCCTTTACAAGCCCGGCTGGTTTTCAGCTCCAACCTCAGGCAGGAGGAGGAAGATGGCTCTGAGACATCCTTTTGTTACTCTAATCAGAGCCAGTAGGGTTGTATTGACTTTCCGGCCTTGGGGAGTTACAGGTTTTATATCCATCTCATCCAAGAAAATCAAGTTTGATTAATTTGTCATCAAGGAAAATGTGTGACCCTTTCAGAACAGGGCCTTTGAAGTGGAAGGGTAAGACTGGGCTGCAAAAGCTGGGTCGGCGGGCAGAACAGCAGAGCTGCCTGGTCTCGTTTACAACACTTCAAAAAAAAAAATTGAAAAAACCTTTCCCACACGTGTGCAGAGTTGGAGTGCCCCTGTCCACCGTCTCCTTTTGTTTACTTTAATTTTGAAAAGACAGACTACAAAGCAAGACCCAGAAAACACTTAGCCACGACACCAAGCATGGGGGTGGAAAAGCTTGACCTCCTGCCAATCTTAGAAGACCACTGCGAGTTGGGAGAGTGGGGAGGGTGGAGCTCGGTGTCAGTGTGTGCTTCTGGAATGAATAATCGGAAGGGGTCCCCAGCTGGGTCAGGGGACAGATGCTCATTTATGATGTTCTGGTCTTGTTAACCTGCACTTAAAGGAGTCCCAAACTGCTGAAAATGCATAAGGTAGTGGCCCCAAGATATTATTTAATCCTAGACTTAGTGTCATATTTCTTGTTCAGATGCTATATATACTTTATAGAGAACTACAGAGCTTTTAAAAATTACAGAGTAAGCAATCTGTAGGCATTCCACAGTAAAAGAATCCTCATATTTAGCATGTTGGTGCACAGGCCTTTTTATGATGGTTACCCCTGAGGTATATACATGACACAGTGAATTACTGAGCAGAAGTCGAGGACTTGCTTGGCTTTTAAAGGTGTTTGAAGAGCACCAACAAATTGTAAACAGCTTTTGTGGTTACTGAATTCAGTGTCAAAACTATTATTAGAGAATTTTAAAACAATAATGAGATTAATGAAACACTCAGCTTTAGAAATCTAACACTATTTTGACTTAAAAAAACCAAACCTCTGTTTATGACATTTAAATATTCCTTCATTCAAACAAGCATTAAGTTCACAGTATTTTGAACTCAAGGATGTTTAATATATACTTCTTGCCAGGAGCTTATACCTTTTGCGACAGCATGGATGGAACTGGAGAGCATTATGCTAAGCGAAATAAGCCAGGTGGTGAGGGACAAATACCAAATGATCTCACCTTTAACTGGAACATAATCAACAAAAGAAAAAAGCAAACAAATTATAACCAGAGACGCTGAAATTAAAAACAATCTAACAATAGCCAGAGGGGAGGGGGGAGGGGGCTGTGCGGAGAAGGGTTTTCAGGAACCACTATAAAGGACACATGGACAAAACCAAGGGGGAGGGGGGAAGCAAGGGAGGAAGGTGGGTTT